>OMKZ01055164.1:1882-16144 GCA_900302535.1 Neoniphon sammara | reverse complement strand
CCTCCCTGCAGAGGGGAGCAGACAGACTGGCGCCTAGCATGGAACTTTCATTAACCCCAGGCAGATAGCAATGAATCCTACACATTCACTGGCCTGCCTAATTGGCAACCATGGTGAGTGTGGAGGGTATGGAGACCTTAAACTCCCTCTGCATATCAATGCACAGACTGTGTCCATTGGTATTTACTGGTAATCAGTTTTTTTATTTCAATATGAGAGGCAAGGGTTTGTCCTTATTCAACAAGAAAGTACCGTCAAAAGCCACATTTTACACGATATCAGTTTTTAGATTTCCATGCTTTTACTTAGAGAGACAGTAGTATGGTGCATTTAAAGTGTGAATAGGGCAAAAAAAATAAAAATAAAACAACAATACATACCATATCTGGTGTCACCATTCTAATGGCACAACCGCCCCTCTTCTTTGGAGAAATTGCGAGCAAGGTCTGAAGTCTGAGTGAAAAGCAAAAAAACAGAGAAACAGTCTTAGACACTTGCAACATCTAATATAATCATATAAAATCAAGTATAGCATCATGATAATAAATGATTTTCTTTCTAATCATGTAAAATAAACTGGTCCAACACATGCATATGAAAAATTATCAGCTTCTGCGACACTGTTACAATATCAGTCCCAAATATTTGGAGATGCACACTGCAGACATTAACTTTATTTTTTCATTGGACAAGGCAGTTTCTTTGAGGTGCAAGCACAGCAAACTTATAACAATCAAGCAGAACGGACCTTAATCTTGATAACAAGTAATTTTACTGATTCCCCTAGAGTATAGACCAATTTTCTTTTCGCTTCCCCCTCGACAGGGCGAAGCTTCATCTGCTACAGCAACCCTGGAGCTGCTAAAGGACACCTCATGATGTTTGCCGACACGGGGGTACGGGCACCCCATCCTGTCTCACCTTTATTGACAAAACCATCTCCGGCGTGGCTGTGGTCTCCGCCTCCAGTGCGATCTGCAGGTCGAAGATGTAGTCGATAACGTGTTGCAGGATCTCCACCTGGCTGACCGACTTGTTCTGGGGGATACTGGGTACCAGCTCCTTTAGTTTGGAGTAACAGTCGTTCATGTCACACAGGGCGCCCACGGGCTCCTCCAAAGACGAGGGTTTATTCCGGGTGATGGCAAGACTCTGATCCGAAATACAGCACACAGCCTTGTAACAGCTCCTCACCGAGCGGACAGGACTGATGGCTTTCATGATTAGAGCAAAAGCTGGAAAAAAAACGCAACAACAAGACTTGGCTTGGTGTTAAGTAGAAGTTGGTGATTGTTTTCTCCCTGTCGCGGTCTCCCTGCCACTGTCCTGACAAGCTACACAGTGCCGTAGCAGTCGTGTAAAGTTAGGTTTTATACAGTGCGCGCCGGTTGACGCCCCCTCTCTCGCATATAAATAAACTCCGGGGCTCTGATTGGCCAGTGTAAAGAGTTCCTTACGGGTTTGAGGAGCATGACGATTGTGATTGGCTGATATCGCCTACTAGGGGGATAGGTGAAAGAATGAGGAAATTAGGTTGGGATGCCTAGGGGGATTGTCAAGCAATTAGTCACCTCTCTCAGGTACAGTGGTATTTATTTAAAATAGACATAGATAACAGCAAAAGATCCCAAAGTGGGGTCAGAGGCTTGGGAAGATTTCAGGGAGTTGCCAGTAAAAGGAGGGATAGGCTATTTTAATTTGAGTGGCCTTCCCATGGACCTGGACAGTAAATATCTACAGCAAAATAGCCTGTCATATGGGTTTGTTTGGGACATACAAGCTTGTGAAAGGAGTGTTGCAACTTATATTTATTATGAGGTCCTTCAAATGGAAAAAAGGGAACCACTGACTTACAGGCTAAATGTTGGATTTGTCTGAGCAGTGGGGTAAGAAATAGTCCACATGTACTGCCAAGCACAGCTGAGGAGACACAAGCTGTTTAATCACAGAGCAACACATTTTCAAGCTGAATCCACTTAAGGGCGTAATTTTTCAGATCTTAGCACCACATGATGTTTTTACACATTTAGACCCTATCTCTGTCTCTCTATTTTCCGTGCGCGCATTGACGCGCACAAAGCCATGATACCGAATAGATTACATGGAGATAATATAGGTAAAAGGTCAGTGGGAGGTCAGGTTATTTACAAAATAATTAATTGCTAATAAATGATTGTGATAGTCATAGCTGACGATGAACTCAATGATCGATCATTGTATGTTGTATATAGTTTAGATTCTTGTTGATACGCTTAATAGTGTAATTCAAAATGTCTGTAATTACCATATTAAAGTACAGTGGAGCTGTCAAGTCAATATGAATATATAATAACAAAAATCTAACCGGCTTTGGGTGAAACAACTTCATGAAAATATATATTAACAATTCCACAGTTTGCTCCCTTTTGGTTTACATCAAAGTACGTCCCCTTCTGCTCCTATTTGGGTCTTATTTTCCCCTTTTCTCACAATCCTGTTTTGTGGAGGAATGCAGGCCTGAGCCAGCTGTGTGTCCTATCCCGGCCCAGCTGTGTTGATCTAACGCGCCAGTCCCAGACATGCTGGCGCCAGCCTCCCGACGTCATCCATTCACCCCGACGCGCACTCCCCTCTCTGGCAGACGGCCCGCCCTCCCCCGTCCGCCACCGGAGAGCAGAAAAGCAGAGGCGCTCGAAGCCTGGATTGGCTAGCGGAGACTGTCACTCACAGAAATGGATCTACCCCCTCCTCCCGCACCCCATCCCAGTCTGCAGTTCTAGTCCCGGTAATACTAAAAATTGAGACATAATGTCCCAAACACTTCAGCTCATTTGTATGTATAGGCACTGATGAATGGATTATCCCAGCATGGTCAATGGCTTGAGCAAGTATATGAATCTCGGTTAAAAATGTCAGAAAGGCAGTGTATGAATATCTTGAATTCTCAACATGCATTCATGATTAAAGCAGTAACATAAGCAATGAAAGGCCATAATGATTTTAATGCTAAGGGTAGGCAGAGAAATGTCTATTTTAGTATCCTACTTGTTATTTCATCACCAAGTAATTATCAGTGTTACATGTCATATTTTACTTTTGGCTATGCTGTTGGCATTATCGCATATGACCTGATTGTTATGATAAAAAACAACGTATGGAAAACAATGTTTAGAGATGATGAGAACATCATGGGACATCATGTTCATGATGGTACATCCATTATTAAAAAAAAAAAAATACGTGCATTGTATCTTCACTTTAGACACACTTGTGCGTAAATGCGCACGGCTGGAGATATCCACCCCATTATGCAGTGGTTTAACAGATGTTCATGTCAGCAGTAGGGTCTCTACCCACTGCCTTCCCCTTGACCCTGTATGACAAGTCACTTAGCGACCTCACTTAAGAGCTATACACTACATTGAACCGTGAGACTGGAGTTTGGTTTATTGCTATTTTAGACATACATTTTGTGAGCGGTGCTGACTATCCAAACAAGACTTTGACCTCAAATATCTTCCTCACATATGTCAAGGGGAGGACAAATATTGTCCTAAAATTCCCAGGTCTGGTGGGAAAATAATTATTTGTATTTGCTGACTGAGCAAACTGCTGGGGCAGTGTTAAGGCAAAATAGATTACGCGATTGGGATTTGGCCTGCATGCTGAGTGGCGCCGATAAAATGTTGAGCATTATTTTATCTGACGCCCATTTGATGATGATGATGATGATGATGATGATGATGATGACGACGATATTAAACCCAGTTGAATTTATTGTCATTGTTAGGCAAGAGGAACTATTTCCAGAATATCAGAAACATGCCAACACAGTAGCTTGCTCTGGTCCCCATGGCAGCGCTTGTACTGGCTGTCTGCGGATTCCAGAGCGCTCAATCCGTGCGACACACACACACACACACACACACACACACACACACACACACACACACACACACACACACACACACACACACACACTAGTGTGTCTGGGCAGGGATCAGGTGCTCGTCGGAAAGGCCCCGGACACAATCGGGTCTCTCTTTCAATGGATGGGAGAATTCCGAGCCTGGCGTCAGTGAGTCTGCCTCTCTCCCCGCCCTCCCTCTCCCTCTCCCCGCTTCTCCGTGCAGCTGGACGCAGACAATCAAGCCATCAACAATCGCCATGCATAATTAGCAGCGCCCCCTCCTCTTCTCTCTCTCTCTCTCTCCCTTTCTCTCTCTCTCTCTCTAACTCTCTCTCAATTAAATTACAGTTTAATATACTTTATTGCCATGTGAATACCATTGAATATAATGCAATGAAAACATACAGAACAATATTAAACATCTGTTCCACTTGCAAATGTATGTGTGTGTTTGCCCTATATTGCCAATAAAGGATGCCATGTATTCTCTCTCTCTCTCACTTTGTCCCCATCCCTTCTCACTCCTTCAACCTCCTCTTTATAGCCTTAATGCACACACACACACACACACACACACTCACACATGCTGTGAAGGGAAGCCTGACTTTGGACAAGTTTGACTGAGGGGAAATGAGATACTATTTCTGCTCACTCAGACAATGGTGCTCCTTTTAACTCCATGGCAGAGACTATCTCAGCAATCACCTTGAGATGGAGCCTGCAGATAAGGCCAGATTAGATTGGCATGGAGATGTGGGGGAGATAAAAGTCTTTAACAGACAGCGAAGGATCTAATTAGCACAATGAAGATTTCTAGCGTCTGGCTGAGTCAGCCATGGTGTCATCAACCTTTTGTGTTGGTGGAGGAAAAGTGGTGTCAGGGATGAAAAGTCTGTGTGTTTGGGGAATTTGCAGTGGGAGGTAGAAAATATATGCGCATGCGTGTTTGTTTAACACCCTCCATTTATACAGTATATATGGAGCATATACTGTATATACAGCATATGCAAGAGGAATGATCTTTGGTGATAAAAAAATAAATAAATACCAACGTTCACTTCAAGGTTACAGTGTTAAACCTAGCTTGAAATGAACCTCTCTTCTGGCTGACAAAGACACCCCAAATTAAAAAGATATGAATGCCAGTCAAGTTTGTAAGGTGACATATTTTGGGGTTTATTTCCTAGAGATTTCCATTTCTTCCTGTGGGTGTCAGATGATTGACAGAAAGCAGAGCGTTAGAGTGAAATGATAAAAACACTCAACCTGAGCACAATGAATTAATGATTACACAGGAACTTTGACAAAACCAAATTAAAGTCTTGTGTTCAGTGGGATAGATTATCTACCTTGGGCATTTTTTATTTATTTATTTATTTTCATGACTGTGAAGTTGGTTTTTCATACAAAACTGAATGACAATACCAAAGGAAATACCTTGGCAGGCAGCCAATGGAAATTGAGCCCTATTATGTCCAACAACTACTCTCACTGTATTCAGACACCTTAAGATGAATAATGCAAAAAAGAGGAGCAACCTAGATAATTGGCAGAAACTTAAAAAAATGAATGAATGAATGAATGAATGATTGAATCTAGTAATCTAGTGTTCTAGTAACATTTTTTGTTCTTATTGAATAGGGTTAGGTTGGTCTTACTGTATAAACTGTGATATTGGATACAGCTTTAGTAGAGTTAAATTTGTTTTACTACTCAAGACATTGTTGTGTAGTTACTTTTGTCACTGAATTACTTTTCAAAACGGCTAAGACACATTTGGCATCATGTCTTAACTGAGACACAATACAAGAACAAGTGGCAAAAATTCAAGCAATTTGATTCTCATGTCTGTTTACTAGTTTACTGAGTTATTCAAATATACTGCACCATTAATTAAGTAATTTTCGTTTTTCTGACATCACTGGAGGGAAGCATCATCATGGGGTCAGTTGAACTATTGGACCCACGTAGTCACTTCACAACACTTGGTTTATGCTGCTCAAGCTGTTTAGAGTAATTTCATGATCGTTTTATTTTATTTTTTTGCTATTTTTGTAAATGTAAAGAAATTGTCTCCAGCAGCTTGTCTCAGTTTGTACGTCTATTGTATGGACATACAAACTTCATTACATGCTGTTTTGAATAACACGAGGCTGTGCATGTGTGCACGCCTCCATGCCACCACTTCGCATCAAACTACACCACTGTTTGCAAATGACAGCACATTCATCCAGATGTTCAACTTTCTTAATGAATGACAAGAGGAATCGTTACTGCAGTGGCTTACTGATTGCAGTGAATTAGATATTTTGGGACTAAATTGGAACCAGAGAGAGAGAGAGAGAGAGAGATCATCTTTATGCAGATGATCTACTTACTGTCTTTTAACGGCGTGTTCCCACCAAACGCGATGTCGCAAGATCGCGCGACAAAATTACACACAAAGTCAATGCAAAGACGCGATTTGAAGTGTCATTTCGCTGGCCGATGCGATGGACGCGATTGCACAGCGCGATGGACGCGTTGGCCGCAAAAATTGCTCCCATCGCATCACCCCATCGCGTCGCCCCATCACTTCATCGATTCATCGCTCGAGTTGAAATAATTGAACTTTTGCGGCAAATTCGCGTGACGACGCACTGCGACAGCCTCTAAAAGTCAAAGTAAATTTGAATGCTGTCTGGCCCTAGGAAGAGGGAATAAATTGGCAGAATATCTCTGTTCTGCCAGAGATAGAAAGCAGATTGAGATCCTAAATACAGGCTCAGTGGCTATGTGTTTAAAGTGACCACCAACTGGCAATTTAAACAGGAAAACATAAGAAATCTAGGCAGCCAATCAATATGTGGTCACTGTTTGACAAGTGAGAATGAGGCAGAAGTGCATTTCATCCTAAAATGTGCAAAACTGAGCTACTCGCATAAATGTTCTTTTAAAGAAGAGAGAGAGAGAGAGAGAGAGAGAGAGAGAGAGAGAGAGTTTGAGCACAAAGTTAGTGAAATCAGGAAAATGTCAGGGGCTCTATATGTTCACATTCAAAACCCAACTGCTAGCTTATCTATAATGAGTGATGTATTCAACTGGAGACACCATTTTGTATGGCTGACCTATCACTATTATTAAACACTGGGATAACTTAAAGTTTCCTAACAAAATACTGATATCACACAGGATACTTAGAAGTTCCTCTTTCCAAGTAATTTTGAAAATATTAAGAAGGCAGAATTTCAATGAACAATGTGAACTTTCAGTTTTCAGGGAAACAGAATCACACCATGACCCTATATATAGACACACATTGTTAATGCCTAAATGATGTTTGTGTCATGATAAAGACTTTGCTGCTGGGAACAGGGATCTGAAGGCAGCACTGCAGCTCTTGTGCTCTCTTCATGATCAAATGGCAAAAAGGCTAGAATGGTAAATGTGGAGTCTTTGATTTCACTCTTTGGAATCCATAGTAACAGACTAATATCTGGGAACTGCATGCAATAGTGACTATATCAGCTAATAGGAGAGGTGGACTGCTGTGTTGCATAGTTTCTAAATCCTAACAATGAATGTCGTTAGGCTGATAGATGAAATGATTTTGATGAAATGGAGAAAAGTGTCTGCTCCAGCACAAAGACTGTTTACTTTTTGCCTAAATAAAGGCTATTCAGACTAAATCACTGGTCATGAGTAAACGCTGGTCAGGAAGCTGTGCGTGCTTCATGATGGAGTAAGGATGGATTGTCACACCTATGAAGATGAGAGACCACACACTGCCTGATTCTGTCGTTCAAAAACATTTGCTCATTTGTACAGAACACTACAAAATCGTGGCAAGTTCTTTGCAAAATGTGTGGCAGAGAAGCTACAATTTACACTGACATTTTAATTTTTTTTATTTTGAAGCAATATGGAAGACAGTTGACTAATTTTGCCTGAGGTTTCTATCACGTGTAATTACATACTTATGTTGATCGATTCAGACACATTGTCATTTTCCTCCATTATCTTCCAGATAAAATTGTACAGCAACTCATCATGAGTTGAACAAGTGCAGTTGGGAATATCTACAGATGTAAAATATGAGTGTAAGTGGGAGTTGTTCAAGAACAGCTTCTCTTTTAGTTTATTCTCTTTTTCCTCACCCTTGAGCTAACATCCAGTTGGCTGCTGCCAAGATTACTTTCAGATTTCAGTCTTGGCCAGCCTTAGACTACTTCACACCTCATGAGCTGTGACCAGACTGGGTCTGATGGACTCAGTCCAGTCTTGAACCAGTTCACACTGCAGGATAATCTGCACTGGCCACTGGGCCGACTGCCCCTCCCAGCCCAACATACTTTGATTGTGAATTTGTGTTAATTTGCATTAGTGTGAATAAGGCTGTAAATCAATGCATCGAATTCTCTTCTGCCTTCTCCCTTATCAGACTACAACTTTTTTTTTTCTTGCAAGCGATAGTATAGTGAATTTACTGCTAGAGTAATTACTTGAATTCTAATTATATTCAAACTTATTTATTAAGTGCTTCTCAAAGCCTAGGCTGCAGCCAAGGTAGACGGTCTTTCTCAGCTGCTATGTCATTGAAGGTCTTTCAAATTGGAAGGATCCTTCGTATCACAGCCAAGAAATGCATCCTTCATCTGGCGGTTTTTGAAGGACAGGTAGGATGTACCTCTCCCAGCCATATGTATCTCACAATCCTGTGTGTACATCTTCTTCTTCCTGCTCTGGTGTTTTTTGGCAGCTGGCAAACAGCTTTAGGTGATTACCACCACCTTCTGAATCCCTTGCATATATGAAGCGGAAGTCAATTTGATCTAAAAATCCTGCTGCTCCATCGGAATTAAGAGAATGCTTAAGAGAATGCTGATCTATTTCTCCTCCATCTCCACAAAGTCCTTGAAAAGGACAAGGCAAAAAAGCATCTTGTTCATCGTGCACCACTTATGAGAGTGTGATGGCAAAGTAAGTATGTGGCACCCGTCTGGTCTTGGTCGAACGTTTCAAAGCAGAAGTCTCTGTAGCCTTTGTAGCCTTTGTAGCCTTCGTAGTGCAGTGCTACCACGGACCTGTCCTTCCTCAGCTGCAGCCTAAGCTTTGAGAAGCACCTAACATTTATATCAAAACATTTGTGCATTTCCAAACATGGCATTTAGATTCAAACAAATGCTGTACTCCACTTGTATCTAAAACTGGGTGCTATGCGAGCAGAGACCATGATAGGAATATTATAATGCCTGCCCCAGTGCAGGTACACACAATTTTAGTTCCAGGTCAGTAATAACATGGAGATTAATTTTTGTCTGTGTCCTTCAAGCATGGCCAAATCAAGGTAAAAAGTCCAGTTGCAAGTCATTAACATTCAAGCCAGTCTGTTGTTGTTGTTAGAAAAAATAACTTGTTATGGATGCCTTGAAAATATTTATCTCATGTGGGTCACCCCTGTTCTGTTTCACACAGGTTTTCGCTCTTTAACAGGGCTCTGTTGGCACACACAAACCCAGCCAATCAGGATGCTCGCCCTATAGTTTATATTGACTTTACATCAACTTCTCTTCAGGACCAGAGATGACAACACTGCCTCCATCTGAAACTCCACTAGCTAAACACCCCCAGTCCTTCCCAGGTCTGATAGGTTAAGTATGTCCTGATGCATACAAATTTCAGAGGGCTCACTGACTTAGATGAGCAGCCAGCAGAGCTCTGCCTGTGATCAGAGAACTAGAGTTTCCATACGTAACTATTTATCTTGTATCACTGGTATTTCCAACAAAGTGTGAAACAAATAGACACTTGCAATCAAATTCAGTCATCCCAAGTGACATAGAGTAAAAAAGAACTCCCTCAAACATACACACACACACACATACACACACACACACACACACACACAAATCTTAATAAAAACCTTCTACATTTAACTTAACAAAACATTTTATCTCCTGCGTATTATGAGTCACCATGGCAATAAGTCGCTCAAGTTCACTAAACAGGAATTAAGCAACTTCATCAACCAATTGCCTAACAGCTTTCAGATCACCTGACTTCAGCTGCACCAATTACCCTTTATTTTCCCCCCCAAAACAAAAGCTCCCCACCAACAGATAAAACAACAGCTGCAGGGAGAGATCACAAGGCGAAGGAATACTTCATCTGAAGTGCAACAAATTAACAGTTTATTGAGTACGGCTCTGCGATTTCATTACAGCGTATTTAATCCAAAATTAATAAGGGTGGTTATTAACCTTTTCCACCCTCATTCCTTATTAGAGTTTTATTTCACTGATGTTTAGAGAAGCATAATGAGGCAGCAGGATGCATTCCGCCCACATATAGCTGTGCCTGCATGTGTGCGTGCTTCATTGTGTGTCTGCATATGTGTAAACAGCGTGCGTGCAAAGCTTTAAGTGTTTGTTTGATGCACTCTGCTGTGGTTATGCAGTGTGTGTGTCTAAACTCGGGTGTGCATCACCTTAAGCCCATGAGCAGGAGAATGCGCAGGTTTTAATAACAGGGTAGGTGTTGCTCGGCACCACCCTGTCATTACTGTCATTGTGGATGGAAGTGGTGTGTCTTTGTGTGCAGCTGGCATTCAGGGAGCGCCAGATCTCACCTCACACCTCCACACTCCCATGCTCCACACCCGCCAGCCTCCACAGCTTATTTTAACATCAAACCCTGTCCTCAGCCCCTCCTCTCTTTCTTTGTATAGCACAATGTGTCAATTTCTATGTTTGTCTCGGTATGATTCTGTCTCTGTCTCCCTCCTCTAGTCTGTCTCTCTAGATGTTGATGTCTGTCTGTTTGCCTTTCTTCTCCATCTGTCTCTTTATCTTGCACTGATGTCTGCTTATCTCCTTTTACTGTCCACATGTTTGGCTGCCTAGCCATTCTAGCTGTCTCTTTCCCCCTCTGCTGACCTTGTGTCCATCTAAACACAGCCTCACAAAATTTTGTGAAATGTACACGACCTCTGAAATGCAGATTACACGTAGTGAACGCAAATTATATAACATTTTTGTCCTCCACCATAAACTGGATTATGTCACAGTAGCGCAAAATTAGATGGACCATTATTACCTGTTTCTCATGTGAAAAAATGCTAAAGGTTGAAAAAAAAAAGCATTAAGGTTAAGGTTAAAATTAGACAAGTTAATGTTAGGGAAAGGCTTTAATCATGAGGAAAAAAAGATTTCAGCAAACCATTTTTCTGCGGTTTTGTTTCTGTGTGTTTGTGTGCAGTCCTCCAACTTTCTGTTTCTTACTGTGCATCTCTCTTCCTCTCCACTAGCTTTCATCTCTTTTGTCCATCTCTGTCCTTCATTAGTAGTAGCCTACTTTTCATGCCCTGTTCCATTCTCTTTATACACTTTTTCATTCTAGATGTTTTGTCCTTGTCTGTTTTATTCTCTCTTGTCTCAATCTTTCTTCTCATTTTTTTCTCTCTGTCTCTCTCTCTCTCTCTCTCTCTCTCTCTCTCATTCTCCTCGGTCCCCTAACAGCACAACCTAATTATAACAAATTTTTAATCTTTCACTCAGTTTTAGCTCATACCTTATCTCCCCTCACCTCCCTTCGTGTGCTTTTCCCCTTCCCTCTGTGCCTCCCTCAGTGCAGACCAGAATTACAGACCATCCAGGATAAGGTCGTGTTTTTGTCACAGTGACGGTAATGCCTGGTACAGACTAATTATGTAGGAAGCGGTACTTGTCTCCACACTGGGGGCGAGGGTGCCAGAATGCATGGGGTTATGAACAAATTGGTTCCGGTGGGAGACTGAGGACAGGAAGCGGGCTTTGATGAATGAACCAATGAGATACAGCGAACGCTCATGGAATGGATTGGAGTCCACCGTCTGTGTGAATCTGGCTGTTCAGATGACTGATGTAAGGCACCAGTGATTCTTGTTGGGAGGGAATTTATTCAAAATAGATGGAACAGTGTGTGTTGCACATCGGTGTGGTTTCGCCCTGAGTCAAGGTCACTCTCTGGATTCCTTCATTCTGTAAGCTGTTTGAGACTTTTTCTTTCCTGTGTGTCTGTGCGCATGTACATGTAAGTGCAGGCTTGGCTCTGGATTTGTTTGAAAAGCAGATGTACAATACCTTAACCACTTTTACTTACTCTTGAATTTGTGCTTTTAGGAATCAATGACAGTTTATAGTTGCGATGGACAGGAAAAGTAGAAGTGAGAGAGAGAGAGAAGGGAATGAAATGGAACAAAGGTCTCAGGCTGGACACTAACTTAGAGAATTGCATGATATGTGCCTTAGCCCTGGGGTTTTCAAACTTTTTTTATGTTGAGGACATTAAGCCGCAGAACCCCCTTTTGAAGTGATTTTCTCATAGGGACCCTGGTTGTGAAAAGATATTTTGATTTCTGTCAAGTATTAAATTGTTTAGATGTCATACTTTACAAACAGATCCAATGTGGTAAGTTTAAACCATGTTAAAAACAATTTTAAAATAATCACTCAAACGTTTTTGCATCATAGCCATTTCTACTGAATTAAATTATAGCTTTGAACTATTCCTCATTTTTGAGGACCCCCTGGAGGCCCCTCAAGGACCCCACTTGAAAACCATTGCCTCAGCCAACCGATCCACCAAGACGCCCCACAGCTTCAGACTTTCAAATAGACTAAACTAGAGCCGCTTCCCCCAGGTTTTTATTTTTCTTCTCTTTTTTCTTTTCTTCTATTCAGGTGTTACAAGGTACTTGGAAGGGCTTACTATCTGGTTGAGAGAAGCTGGACTTTTATTTTACACTAATTTCTCTAATGATATCCAAAAAACAAGTTATTCCCGCAATATTTCTGCAGGGGAGGTAAAAGAGAAATGCATGAAAGGTGCTTCTAAACTGCCTGCCACTGATTTGATATATGCAAGAGACAGAGTTTGTGTGTGATGCTTGCACCGTCATAAGAACTGACAGCCTTATAAGCTCAGAGAAAGTTGCTTCTTTCACCTCTGCTGCTATCACTGCAAACACCCTATAGGCTTCTATCTGATGAAAAGGTTTAAGAGAATTAATGCACGGCTTTGCTCCCTTTGGCATCACCCTCAATAAGCACACTTCCTGGTCCTAGCAGTGACCTAATCACAGGACCCGCCAAGGCTTATGGGTAAGCTAATTCAGCAGATCTTAACACCTTCTCCGCATTGCCCCTGAACGAGGTGGGGGAAAAAAAAAAACGCTCAGCACACGCACTTTTCCAATCCTCCTGCACCCCTCTAATCCTCCCTTCCCTCTTTGCTTTCATCCCTTCTTTTAACTCTCCTTCTCTCTGCTCCCTTCTTCCTCTCTCACTCTCTCTATCCAGTAGGTTAAAGCAAGATTCATTCAGAGCACGATCAGCACAAGAGATGAATACAGAGCAGAGTTGAGTCATACACACATATGCATGCACACACACATACACACACACACACACACACCGACATACACAAACACTCACAAAATGTCTCTTCAGCCTCTGAAAGTGATGATGAGCAGGCAGAGCGAGAAGGCGGCATATAAACACACACACACACACACACACACTCACCTACAAAAACACACACACACACACACAGCCGTACGCTATCTTTAACCTCTAGAAGTGATGATGAGAAGACAGAGTGAGGAGAGCTCTCTGACGCTCTCTGCTGCTCCTGCAAACTATTTTTAAACTGCTACTTTACTTTATTCCTCAGTAAGCGATTGTGCTGCGGAGACCTGTGTGTTTAGTTTGCACTGTGTGTCTGTGTGTGTGTGTGTGTGTTTTTGAATATATGTGTACTTTATTTGCTTGTAGAGGCCAACATTACATGACTGCCTATCTTTGTGCATGCATGTGTGTGTTGGTGTGTGTGGGAGCGACTGGAGTGCAGCCAGGTAATGAGCGTTTAAAGGACAGACACCCGCTTTCTGAGTGCAGGCAGGAACTCACCTTTCCTTGAACTTCTCACCTTGAATTACAGAAGCCAATCCGGCAATATGGATTTTTCAATTTTATCTCATTTGCTCAGCAACGCTAAGACAATGTAATGAATGTCCATTTCCATTGATAAATAATGGATCGATACATGGCGAAAGCAGAGGACATTGAAGTTTTAAAGGTCAAGGCTTTGATCATTTTGAGGCCTGGATTTGGACATAAACTGTGGTTTAGTTCTGGCAGGTCCTCACATGGCACACGTGGCACTTTAATTTTATGAGCTTGTGCTCAGGGACAAAAGATGAAATTTCTCATTTGCGGCACGTTAGAAGGCCGAGAACCAAGGTCTTGAAGTGTAAATATATGTAAAATAAATGGCAATGTGATCTTCTTGATGGTATCTTAACAAGCCAGTGGGGGTTATTCATAAAACTCACCAGCAGGGATAATGACATGGTG
>OMKZ01055163.1:49279-66508 GCA_900302535.1 Neoniphon sammara | reverse complement strand
TTAGACAGGGAAACTGAGCATAGGTAGGTGTGTATGTGTGGCATGGTGTATATGTGTGTGTGTGTGTGTGTGTGTGTGTGTGTGTGTGTGTGTGTGTGTGTGTGTGTGTGTGTGTGTGTGTGCACGGATGCACACCTCAGTAATAAGGTGTTTCAGGGGCCACTCAGCAGGGCGGCTGGACAAGGAACATTAGCTGCTGGAATAAAGATCACTTATCCCCCCATTCCCTCCTTCACTGACCTGTGTTGTGTGTATGTGTGTGTGTGTGTGTGTGCCAAGGCAAAGGGAAAAAAAAGGAGCAAATCATGAATGTGCAAATATGCGTGTGCCCCAGTGGGCGTGCACATGTACGTGCGCTGTGTACATGTGAATGTGTGTGTTAACACACACTCTTGTGTGGGCTGACGTCTTGACCTTTTGACCTGCAGCAGAAGTAGGTCATTTCCATTCCTCCCTCTTTCTCTTCTCTCTCAGTGGTTCTCTGTGTGCGTGTGTGTGTGTGTGTCCGTGCATGTGTAAATTTAATCGCTGCCTGCATCCCACTGAGCATCTTCTTACCGTCTCCTCTTCCCCTGGATTTACATTTAATTTCACGTTTATATTCTGATATGTAAATGCCAGGAGGCACCGGCACGCGCCCCGCTGACATTATAAAAATGGAATAATGACATTAATAGTAGGGTACGGAGGGGCAAGGAGGACTCACGATGGCGGCATGACGCTGATATTGGCATGTCTGTCCTCTTTTGCATGTGTGAGGGGGTGTCTGCATGTTTATATGTGTCTGTGTGTGTGTGCGTGTGTGTGTAAGCGTTGGCGATGAGGAGGAAATGTAAAATGCATTATAGTACCTGTTGATCCACTTTTCATAATGCCACAGCATGAGCAAGAAACACGTGACAGGACGGAGAAAAAGAGATACAGGCAGTGGTATGAAATAATACAAACTAGAAGAAGTCAATCAGTAGATCCCCTCCAGGTGTGTGTGGGGACTCAGTGTCTGTATAAAGTAGATAGTTGTTGTTGCTTTGTGCCTCAACTGGTTGTAGAGAGGGTGAGAGGGGTTTTCCATGACGGCTTTGATCTTGTCCCTCGTCTAAAGACCAGAGAAGATTAGGCAAATTAGTCCGCTGACGTCTGAAAAAGTGACGGCTGTTTTACACTTCATGTCTTACAGTGGTGAAGCATCAGCTTTGTCGGCAGTGTGTTTTAGAAACTCACCCGGAAAATGCAATGCACCTCTTGGATTTTTTTCACCCGCAACTGGAGCGAACACCAGGCTTAATGTGTAAGATGCAGCTACATGGATTGAGACAGCCTGTGTCGGTACAATGCTGAAGTGAATCACGGATAAATCTATGCAGCACTGAGTGTATCAGTGCATCTCGATACGACGGGCCTATGTTTTAATTCTGGCATCAACTGTCGCTGTTGTTACTTTCACACTGTGTGAGTTTCTCTCCTGTTTTCTCTCCCCCTACATCTGTCTCTGTCCCGTCTGTGTGTGGACGCTCCCATCAGGTCACATGACCCCCGCTCCCCTTGCTCAACAACAACAAGCGCTCCCCCGCCTTCTCCTTTCTTTCATCATCCTGTTTCATCAAACCTGCTGACCAAAATTTATGACGCACCAATAAAACGCTCATAACCACGGATTTTACAAGAAAGTGAGACAATATAAAAGTTATGCAATCTGTGAAACGTGCCGAACAGCAGTGAAATACACAGGAAGCAACAGTGATCTCGCGACCCACATCCACAGGCATGATGGAGTCACTTTGGGAGCGTGAGTAGCTGCTTCCTCCACAGCGCCACCTGCTGCTTCCAGCATGGATAAACATCCCGTCAACATGTTCCTCCACAGCCACCTCCCTCTGCACAGACACACTTCACTACTGAGAACTCTTCACATTGCAAAAATGCATTATAAACTGTTTACAGTTGAATGATCTATATGCTTTACTACCAACAAATGAGATCCTAAATAATGTTAATACCATTGTAATGTCCCCTCCTCTCTCTCTCCTGTCATTGGATTTAGTAAATCTATTTCTTTTTGCAACTTAGAGGAATGTTAGAGGAATCAAAATATAAAGATTCACACTGTGGCATCGTGACGGGGCTGAATCGAATCGTACCAATCTGTTGCCTACGTAAAATATATCTAGATGCATCGTATTGCATCACGTATCGAGATGCATATCGAATCAGTCTCATGGGGTGAGATGCACACCCCCAGTGTGTTCAGGCTGTAGCTGCACTAAGCAAATCTGTTATATAAAAATACAGATATCTGACCAGCCTGAATGACAAAGTGGGGCTGTGTTGGGTATAAACACCAGCTGAATTTGTTTTCTCACATCTTATATACACATTCCCACCAACATGTACTGCAAATTTTTTCCAACATTAAAAAAAGAAAAAGAAAAAAGTCTATTTCTCAACACATCTGTGAACATTTTTATATGAGCTTCAGAGACTCTATTTGGACTTTTGTAACAGTGCTCATTAGCACTGAACTGAACTTCACATGATCTATTCTGGTTGCTACATAGACATTTTTGTGCACATATCATTTTCCAGTGGACCCTCATGATGGATCTAACCATGGCTGCTATGGCAACTTGCAACATACTACAAAGCCTCTTCAAAGAGAAAGGCTGCACTTTTCCTTCACAAGAGCTTCGATCCTTGCTGCAATGCCGCCATACAAAGTCTTCAACTGTACGTAGTGAGATACTGAACCTTTCTTCAACGAGGGACTAATTATTTGGCCATTTTGACCTCTTTTCATTGTAATAATCTGATTGTAAGAGCTCTTATAAAGCTGACACACCGCTAAATGCAGTTCAATTTAATATGACTCACTTGAGTGGCTGCTTTTGTGATTGTGATTTAGTTTCGTCAGATTTAAAGTCCATCTTCATGGACCTTTTCGTGGCGTGGTTTTATCCACCTCGGCTGCACTAAGACTTAAAGACGACACACACAGACACAACGAGCAGTTTAAAGGGGTCGAATGCAGGAAAACATGTTTTTATGACCTTTTAACTGCAATCTATGTGTTGCCTGTGCCGACATACGATAATATCAGTCATTATCTTCACACATGAGCCCTGATGTAAACTTTGAGGCACTGAATCAGATTCAGGCACTGAATCTGGTTCACTGATTGTGCATCGCAGTCACTGTCAACTCCTCCCCCCGCCCCCAATCGCCCAATGATTGATTGATGGGGTGATCGAGTGAAAGTGACTGGGAGTGTTGGTTTAAATGTCATAGTGCTGCTCTCTGCTGCAGTCTTTCATCTGACTGAGAGGTGTGTGGTTCAATCAAGGACATTTCTCTCGCTCTCTCACTCTCTCTGTCTCTCTCACTCTCTCTCTGTCTCTCTCTCTCTCTCTCTCTCTCTATCTTTCTACCTGTCTTCAAGCTGCTTGTCGATGAGGTGGCTTGGGATACAAAAGAGGACACACACACATACGCACACACTGACTTTTTCCATTTAAGGATGAGGCCAAATGCTGCTAATTTAGACAATTTAAAAGACAGGAAGGAGCAGGCTGACAGAAAGACAATTAAGGGAGCAAGAGAGCGAGACAGAAAGAAAGACAGAGAAAGATAGAGAAAATAGAAGAGGGGGAGGGAGCAGTGGATGTAAAATTAAAAAAAGAAAATGGTTGACAATGCAGCTTGACAGAACAAAAAAAAACATCTTTGCTGAAGAATTGAGGCAGAAATTAACACTGGCAAGACATTTCCTGGGGTGGAAAAAAAGCAGAAGGAAATAAAAAGCAACAAGAAATTAATTTGTCTTAATTAGGGGGAAAAAAATTAAATAAGTATCACACCCGAGTTCAGTGAGCGTCACAACAAAACATTAGCAAGTTACAAGGCTGTTAGAAAGGTCAGGCACACAGAGCAGGAGCTTCCCTTTTCCCACACTCCCCCTTCATTACTGTTATTCTCCTCATGTGTGTGTTACTGGCTCTTTGGTTCATAAGTCATCCTCATTTTCCACAAGGTGGATGAATATTTGCCGCCCCTCCTGTTCAGTGTTATTCAGGATTTTTGTTGCTTTCCTTTTCTTTGGGTTATTCTGTTTTTTTATATTAGCAAAACATGTCACTACCTCCACCAAAGAAGGGAAGCCTCCGTCTGTCTGTCCAGTATGACAATTAAAAAAGTTCTGGACCGATTTGCATGAAACTTGGTGGGAATGTTGGTAATAGGCCAGCAAAAAGGTGATTAATTTTTTGTGCCAATCCAAGTGGGCGTGGCATTGGGCGGGGCTTAGCATGAACAAGGCTATAACATAACATCACATAACATCATTAAACCTGGCAGGGAGGTTGGCGGCACCAGAGATTGTCTATATAGGGAGATATTCCACCTGTAAGAATATTTGAGGCCACCTCTGGGGGGCGACATAGAGCTAAAACTGGGCCAAACAGAGTTAAATGAACAGCGGTCAATGGAATTTTCCCATAAAATCTTTTAAATTTTATTTTTTTACTGTGCATTGGTGAAAACTATCAGACAGTGGGTAAGAAAATACACATTTCTATGAGTGTATATGAACAAAATCTGGAACCATTACGAAAAAAATGCTTTTTCACCCCCTGGTTATGCAGCCAGTCAGCACCACATAGCCTCAATGCTAGCAGAAATCTTTTGAAAGTTTTATAATTTTATAACAATTTAATAATAATACAGTTTTTCATTTTCACGTCAGCTCATAGTTATGTCTTCTTAATACATACTGGGCCGTGTAACAATGACAGTAATAGTCTCAAATATTTTGATTCAAATGTAGTGATTGTTTTAAAGCTTTTAGCCCCATTGACCACCATATATTCGGCTCTGTTTGGCAGGTGCTCCACACTGCCCCCGATGGCCAAAAGACTGAACTGCACTCTTTTTTCTGTCTCACAGCAGTTAGTGGGCGTGTTTTGGCTTTTCCTCTCTATAGGCGTGAGAGACGTGTCCTGCGTCAACAACACTGGCCACTCAGGGCAGAATTCGGCACAAACAGGGATGTAATTTTTATACGCAGCCACGTAACTCGGTAACCTGGTGTGGAGGTTGGTCATGGGTCAAGGTGGCACTGACCAACTTGGAAGACTAATTGCCTCTCCAAGAGGCGTGTCCTATGACAGCAGTATTGTTGAAAGAGGGCTTAGCACAAACAGGGCCATAACTTCCAGCTGTGACCTTGGCAGAGGTCTGTGCTCTACCGAGTTCCTTCTTATTACTGTTTCTTTTTTAAGAGAAACTCAAACTTACTACCTGCCACAAAACAGTGAATAACCCCCCTTCCAAATAAAAAGTCAAAGAATCAAGTGGATTTCTCCTCATTTTCTATACCTCACACAGTGTAATCTGTGGCTGTGGGATTCATCCTGAATTAGTTTCTGTCATAAGTCTGTTTCAAAGACAATCTAATGTCTAATTTTAAGAAGTGACTTGGTTGATGACAAAGCCTAAAAACTAAAGACAGAAGAGAGAGACTGAGTGAGAGGAACCGAACAGAGGAATCATTATTCCTATAGGCGAGAGATAGAGAGATAACTTTGACCCCCAAAATTGAAGAGGAATCTGTGAAAGTAGCCTGTGGAGATCTTTATTGCAATATAATCATGAACAGTCAGTTTTGTAAATGAATATAATCCATTAAGGGCAAAATGAGTTTAAGCCAAGGTGTCAAACCAGAGACCACCTCCACCCTCTTTCAATTTAAACTGACATCCATGTTAACCAGAATAAATCCAAAATCTACTCATGTTTTATTAACTTCTAGAAGGCATTTGACTCCATTTGGCACAAAGTGGACCACTACACAAATGAACTGAAAGTGGCACAGGGAGAAGAAAAGAGCATTTTTGCAATCAAAAGCAAAAAACCTAATTTGACTTACAAATTCAGATCAAACTTTTCAATTCAATCAAAGAGCCTATTGCATTATACAAATACCTAACTGAATCCCTGTTTGCAGAAGTCTGCAAATCCAAAGTACAAAGAAATGCTCCAATAATGCCTCCAGGTCAGAATTAGCCCATTACCTACTATTAATAAATAAAAACAAGACATCGAATTCTACATTCCTTTAAAAACCTAAAACCCACTCCCCATTAAAAACTCCTTCAACATAATAAATTAAAAACTATTTTGGCCTTAGACAGACAGTAAACACCAGCAGACTTCATGACCACTGTGTCTGATCCTAAAATGAGGAAAACTCTGACAGGACCCGGACTCGGTGAACACAGTCTGGCTTTGCTCTGCTCTCCCAAGCAGAGGCAGAGACAGAGCTGCACCTCCCTCTGATCTGCCCCGAGGTACGAAAATGTCAGTGTGACCTATTTCTCCAAATTCCAAAACCTGTGTAATTTTGAAAAACTTCCCACCGACAAAAAATAAAAAAGCAACCCCTGTGTATTTGAGAAAACAGCGAGTGTGCCATTTATGTAACATCTTGTGGAGGTAAAAAAATAGAAAAACAGGAGAGGCAAATTACCTGTTAAAGAGGTTACATCACCATGGACACGAGAGCATGACTAATTTAATATCTTGAGGCTGATTATCAGTGCTGTCTGTCTTGCTTTGTGTGTGACAGGCAGACTGGAATTTTCTCATGCTGAGCTATTGCTATTTTTATTGATAGTCTTCTTTTTAAACTTTGACAACAAATACCTATACATGCTATGCCAATAAAGCTAAAATTAATAACAGAGGAAGAGAAATACAGAAGAGGAGAGAAACAGCGCTAGATGACAAGAGAAAGTGATGCTAGGAGAAAGAGGAGACACCGGAGCAGATACAAATCGAGTCAGAGAGAGGGAAGCGAGACAGACAAAACAATACAAAGCCAGCCTAGGAGACAGACATTGACGAGAGAAAGACAGAATAAGAAGAAAGCAAGTCAGAGAAACACAGAGAAAGACAGAGAGACAGAGACGGACAGACTGACAGACAGACAGGAAGACGGAGAGACAGTAAGAAAAAAATCCAGAGAAACAGAGAGAGAAACACTGACAGACTCAGAAACTTTGACTTCTGATGTTCTTTAATGAAACATCTTTCCTAAAAGAGACCAGGATGCAGCCACAGGGTGCACAAAAAATACCAGACATAACAGATAGAACCACAATGCACCAAGGAATAAGGAATGCAATAATACATACGGCATACATCAGTACAACAACACACATAGCAACAAGCCAAAATGCAGCAACACATGATGCAAAAAATACATACAGCAGCACACAATGCAAACAAACAGACTACTGGCCAAAACAGCCACTGAGGAAGTCGTAACAGTTAAAAACAGATGCACAGCTCCTCCAGACACAAGACATTATGAAAGACAACAAAATATAAGTATATTCTGCCCTTTAGGTGCCCAGAGACAGTTCCCTTAAATAGCAGGTCAGTAGACCCCCTGCTCTTATTTTTGCTATTATTTTTGTTTATCAAATCCTCCATTGCAGACAGAGCTTACAAAGCACCCTCAATCTAAAACCTTTCACACTCTGTTCACCCAACACTTCCTGGCTCTGATACTCCTTGACATCTTGAGCAGCACTGATGTTCGTGTCCTTAACTATGGCAGTATCAGGGACTTTTCATCTTAACTCCCCAAAGCTCCCAGGGCTTGCAGTAACAACTGAGACAAGTTTCTCCTCCTGCCAGCCCCCGCCCCCCTCTCTGAGAGTGTCAGCTCTCAGAGAGGGACGACTGGGAATCTGCTCAAGATTGGTTCAACAACTCCCGTACTAGCTCTGGTAGTGACCCAGAACGTCAGCTTTCAGAGCTAAATATGGTTGTCGCTCCTCATTTTAGTGCTTAATCACTCAGTGTGATTGATTCTTAAAGGAATACTCCAATGTTTTGGGGCAAAATACTTTTTTTTCCAACTTACCTAGACTTAGACAAGATGTTCGATACCATTTTCACCTCTGTGCATCGTGAATTTCAAATACACAGTACATTGTGTAAATAAGACAGCTTTAGAGTTGATGTAAGGTTTATTTTTTCACGTTGACAGAGCTAGGCTAATGACTCCTGTAGCCTTCAAGTCTTTTTGCTAAGCTAACATGAAATGCTACCCATAGGAAACGAACCAGAGGACGTACAGAGGTGAAAATGGTATCAAACATCTTCAGCAAAAGGGTATTTTGCCCAAAATGTTGGAGCATTCCTTTAACAAGAGCAACAACTAGTAGTACCAAGTCCTGCTTGAAACACATAGCAACAACTGAAGTTGACTACAGATGAGCCTGGCTGTGTGTTTATAGGCAGGAATGGAACAGGAAGTTGACGTGCAGTGATATAACTGAAAATACAAAAGTGAGTCCTGTTACTCATTGATACATGTGAGTGTTCACAGTCTTCTAAATGTGCATCTGTGTGCAGAAACAGAACATGAATGACTCCAGTTAATAAATCTGGTTGCTGAGTCCCAAGATGCTAATATAAACAGGGCCTCAGGGGGTCTTAACTGATGTTAGTCCAATCTGCAGAGCAAGTTCCTTCCAGCCCCCTCCTCCTGCCTGCCTCATGTGGTCTAGCGTAGTGACATTTCAGTGTGAGGCCCTTTAAAGTGCCAGAAAGCAGTGAATCCAGGCTCATCAGAAAATCTTGGCATTCCAGACCCCCCCTTCATGGTGCACACCTCAGTAGTGCACGTGCTGGACCCCCAACAGATGTCTACAAGGTAGAGTAACCCCTGGGAAGCCTCTGGTCAGTCTAAATGCAGCCACCCTGACCTCTAAGTCCATAAGCACCTGCCCTCCTTCATGATCAGAAATGTAAATGACTTCAGCCTATGGTGCCCAGCCAAGATGACGTTCCACCGTCTTCCTCTGAAAGTCCTTCAGGAGGCCACTTGAGAGGGTTAGCGAGTGCTATAAAGATGATGCAAACAGATGGTGTATTATCAGTGTCCACCCTGTGGATGACACTCAGGACAAGAGCCACTTCCACGCAGGCAGTCTGGAAATGTCATTTTCTCACAGTTTTTTTTTTTAATTTCTAACCCTATTCCCTCTGAGCTCAGGTGCACCCCTAGGACCCTGAGCCCTTTTTTACCCCACTGTAGTCATCCTGGTAGGTGAGGAACCAAAGCCTCCATTCATGCTCCACATAAAACAGCCTCTGTAATGTCATCCACACAGGCAGAGACACACAAGAGTGATAAAAAGTCTTAGCTCTACCACCTTCACTCCCTGTCATATCCTGAAAACAGGAGCTAGTAGAGGTACAATGGTTACCTTTTATAATTGGCCGGAAAGTGGGCACCCCTGTCGAATGGCCCACCCAACTTGCACTGATCTGCTTAATCCCCACATACCTTAACTAAGCATGAGGCCGCAGCCAAAAGGGCATTGAACAGATACCAGTGGTCAATCTATCGTATGCCCTTTTTCCGTCAGGGTATGGGAGTCAAAATTTGCACAAAATTTGCATGAGAAAGTTCAGCCAAGTCCACCGCACCACACAACAGTAACAAACTGCTGAGCAACAATAAAACTGCTCTGCATGTACAGCTGTCTCAAGATAAGTCGTGAGCCTGTTTGCCAAAGCTTTGAAACAGATTTTAAAATCCACACAAAGCAGCACAACGGGTCTCCAGTTCCTAGGGTTGCTCAAATCATCTGTTTTAGACATGAGCTAATACAGCATAGCAGCAGTGACTCCAGCCCTTCCCAATTATGCCCCGGAACCTTTTGTAGAAATCGACCAGCAAGCCTCCAATCACTGGGGCACGGCCAGAGGCAATCTGCAAGATAGTCTTGTTCAGTTCAATGAAGGTAATGGCAAAGTAAAGCCAGAAGCACATTACATGACTAAATGCTGCAAAGACATTTCACATGTGCTGAGCTACCGAGCTACTGAATCCCACCTTGCGTTAACATGGTGCGCACACTTTAGGACAACGTGAGTTTGCACGTTATAAGACTCAACAAGGGACTGCATAGCCTTGAGTGAGCCCAGGTTCAAACAGGGGCTGACGAGAAGCTGAAGTCTTGTAGGTCTGGCCTCTTCTCTGGACAAGAATCAGAGACGGAAAGCCAAATGGATCATTGCTATAGATGTTTGAGAATTAGTGACAATAAAGACAACAACAATTGCAGATCAACAGGCATAATTTTTGCTTGGAAATGCATAAGTGCAGATGGAAGTACATATATATTTATAGTATGTAATCAGGACTCCCAGGAAAACTTCCTGGTTTATTTTTACTGAGTGGATCATCTTGGTGAAATAAAGTTGACTGAAGAAGTGGGTGACAACTAGGGTTTGGGCCTGTATATGGTTAGGTTGATCAGATTTGCAAATAGAGCTTGAGCTGAGACAGTTTCCATAACAAAAGGTGAAATCATGTCCACTCTACTTGTCTGTTTGCTTTGCAGTAAAGACAGTGATCACATGTCCTGCTGTAGTCGAACTGGCCAATGTAAGAAATCCGTACGTTGTACCGTCTCACACCACAACAGCAACGACAGAAACATCAGACATGTTTGATAATGATACGGACGTCCCAGACAGTCCCAGAAGACCACACTGAGAGATTGCGATGTGATGCGTTGACGTTCTCACACAACGCGAGCAACAACACAGCGTTTTTACTACAATCTCGACAATTTTTCTGCGATTGTCTGAGACTGTCTGGGATGCCTACATCAGCCATGATACCATATGGTGTGTGTCTGGCCTACAGTCCAGTGCTGGGAAAATCCACCAGTAACATTTGCGTAGATAAGAAGATACATACTTTGGCAACATATAAATTTACAAACCAAGAAGTTTACAGAACCCTTTTGCATTTCACTCAACACCAAGCCACCAGCTAAACGTTTATCCTCTCCCTATCTCTTTTCTAGCCCCAACACAAAGTCTGGATCATCCATCTCCTTCAACACAGAGAACATAGCCCTCATCAAAGTGCCTCCTTGGCTTGCTAATGAGGAAAAAATCCCAGATCTTTAGACAGTTGGGACAGGTTTTGCTGCAGCCCTGGTCTATTCTGAGCTATGAGCTGATCCTCCACTTCCCTGACACCAGACTCCAACCCATCCAACACTCTGCTGTCTTCCTCTGTGCAGAGACTCAGAGCAGTGGACTGCTGGCAACAATGTCTAATATGATGCTTGCCAACAAAATGCTGAACCAAATGATGATCAGAACTGCTGACTGTTGTTGTTGTTAGTTTTAACTAGCCTCCTGCTGGAACTAAGGATGTATATGTGTGCAGAATGTGCCACATTCACCCTGCCTCCTTCCACTTCTATCCAAATGAACTGCCTTTTATCTGGGTGTTTCAGTATCCAGGCATCCTCTAAGCCACAGCTGCAAACAGCGAGTCTTATGTATGAAATGTGAGCAGAATGAATCTGTCGGTAACATTTTCTCTGAGGGAAATTTATGCACGTTTTAGTATTTACCAAACTTTTAGTAGCTCCAATTTGTTCTTATGTCAAAATTAAATTTATGCCGAGGAGTATGTGTAGAACGTGTGTAAACTCCACAGTTTGCCTCCTGTTTATTAAAAGCCTTTTACTTTTATTGATGAATTTGGACATTAAGGCTCAAGGCATAAGGCTGCTTTAAATGGATGCCTGCTTTTTCTCCAGTTATTACAAAGGATAAATGATGCAATATTTTATAGGTACTAATATTAATTTGCTCTATGTGATTTCAGTTAATGACTGTTGTAACTGTTGTGACTGTTTCAGTTAATGACTGCTGCTGCATGTTCAGTAATTAGAGACGCTAATTACAGCAAAGTCCCAAATGATCTCGACTCAGAGGGAAGTGAGACGTTTGCTCAACGGTCAGTCAACAGTCTGACAAGGTCTGCTTCCTTGAGCAGATGAGGCAGTGACTGGTTTCTGTGGAGGACATTTAGCCTCGTCGGCCACAGCAACATGCTCACTGTTTTAGAAGACCTCCGACCTCCTCCTCCGCCTTCGATGTCCCTTTGGTCGATTCTGACCTGCGTTTTTACAGTTTTAGATCAAACCACTCTCTTTTAACTTCTTTCAGGATTCTCTGTGCAGGTATAATGCCGTTCACCTGCTCCATGATCTCCTTCCACATGTCAGCTTTTTGCGGTGCCATAATCCCGCTGATCTGCTGCAGAAGAGTATTTTAGTTTTTTTTTCATCAGCACAAAGTATTACCTGAATATCTACTCAATAGCTGCAGAAACTGTTTTTGTTTCCCTCACTTTTCTGTATGCCTTTGGGTTCATAATGGTGCAGCACCAATCCCACCAGCTAGGGCTGTACGATATGGTTAAAAATCGATATCGCATATCGCAATATCACAATATCATAATATGATTGAAGTATACAAAACCACATTAATCAAATAAATGCTCCTCCAATTGAACAGAACTGTAATCTTAGGTGTCACAGCTCAAGAATTTTTCAAACAATATTCCTTAAAATGATTCATGCATAATTTCGAGTTTTTTAACAGCAAAATAAATAAATAAATAAATAAATAAATAAAAATATACCCTGCTTTGCACAATATCCCAAAAAGCGCCCCAATCAGTAATCCCTCTCACTTCCTGTATTGTGAGCACAGATATGAACAAAAACAAAATCATTGTCCTTAAGGGGGCTCTCAGAACCACCAGCCTGCTCTTACACACATCTCTCTGTAAAATAATGCCAACCCTAAGGCTTGGTGAAAATAAAACTGCCACAACTGCACTAAAATTGGTGCCGTGGTTCAAAAACCTGATCTCCTTTCCACCCGACCCTCCAGCCTGCCTCATTCAACACATCACTGTGTTTCCTGAAGGAAAATTATGTTGACAGTCTTTTGTTTGACATATTCAGCTAAACACAGTCTTCACCCCTGGCCCCTGCTGCCATCAATATTAAGCATGCCAATGTGGTAAAACCCCCATTAGAAGGAGGATAGAGAGACATTGGAAAAGCAAAGACCCTGTAAGCTCAGCAGGTCAGTGTGACACGCCAAGTCCATCCATTATAAATCTGCTGCTTTTAGGTCCATTTACTGACTCAATATTTTCTCTTTCATGTCACCCTGTGTTGGAAGGCTTTTGCGCCCCCGTAAATTCTCCTTGCAGAGCTCAGGAACTTTTCTGAATCAGGGAAGAAGCCAGCCAGTTTAACATTCTTCTTACTCTTGGTCTTCGACCACAAGCCATATAGCTCCTGACTCACAGGGAGATCCAAATTTCCACAGCTGTCCAACATGACAAATTCCTCCCATGGCCACTCCAATGTTTTGGGCAAAACAAACTTTTTCTGACTTACCCAGACTGAGACAAGATGTTTGATACCATTTTCACCTCGGTACGTCCACTTGTTCAGTTCCTATGGTTAGCATTTCATGTTAGTTTTGGACAGCTTCAGAGTTGCTGTAAGGTTTATTAAGGTTTATTTTTTCACGTTGACGGAGTTAGGCTAATGACTCCTGCAGACTTCAAGTCTTTACGCTAAGCCAACACGAAATGCTAACCATCAGATCCAAACCAGTGGACGTACAGAGGTGCAAGTGGTATTGAACATCTTGTTTCAGTCTGGATAAGCTGGAAAAGGGATATTTTGCCCAAAATGTTGGGGTATTGCCTTGAGGTAGGTCACTTATTAGCAAAATTAGACATTTTTTTAAGCTTAAACCAATGAGTCCAGTTCCCAAAAACTGGACAAATCCTTCACGAGTGCCTCGTCTTTAGTGAATAATGGCCCATATAAAACAAACACTCCAGTGGTTGGTGCAGACAAAGGTAAAACTGCTAATAAACCATCTTTCACAAAAAAACCCGCTTGTGATTTAGATGATCATTAAAGAAAACCACCACTGTCTTATTCATCCACCAAGAAAATTATATCCAAAGTATTTGAAGACTGCGAGAATCCTTTGTTATCTCAAGAGGCATAACCAAGGATTTTGTATTCATTCTTTTTCAATGACTTCAAGAAGCACGGAGTCTGGTGTGGCATTGGTACCTGGTATGAACCTCGCCAACATCAGGTCCAAACAAACTTTCTAGCTCTTAAAACTGAACTTTAAACAATACAATTACAGTCCTAAAAGCCTGCCACTGTGGATAACCGCAACAAGAAAAGGGGAAAAAGAAAAAGGGACCAAAACAGGCAGGAAAGCTGAAGAAAGCAAGAGTGCTGCTACACTTGGAGAGCGTGAATCAGAGAGGAAGTGACAGAGAGACGCTGACAGACACGAGATAAAAGACAGATAAACAGAGAGAGTGACAGAAGGAAAGAGAGAGAAAGACAGAAAGTGCATACCACCAGTCATCTTTTTTTATTTTTTTCAATTATTACCTCATTTGATACTGTACTGCTTTGTGCGTGTTCAGCCACGGCAATCAAGCGAATTTCAGTTTGAAAAGAAAGTTGAGGGTGACCAGCAGACACTCGGACAGACAGAGGGAGAAAGAGGAAGGGCGAGCACGCTGTGGGCTGGACAGAAATACTAGTTGCGACTTCAAAAACTGCACACTCACAACTATAACTCAGAGTTAGAAGCAGTAAAACGACCAGGCATTGCTATTGATTTATTGACTGTCCATTTAGAACAGAGTATCAGCCTACAGCTGAGCCACGGAGCTGCTGCTGCTGGGATGAAGTGCACACTCTTGTGTTTTTTTTTTGTTTTTTTTTTTAAGTAAAGACAGACCTCTATTGGTCATTATCATATTAACCTAGACCTCAGTTTTTCCAATCTATTAAGTCCAGGGTCACGAATGATCGCCCAGAGAATTACAATACCCAGCTCTGGTGTCTCTGTTGATCCTTCCAAAAGGGAACCGAGTTCAGAACAACTCAACTGGATGCCTGGAGAGGTCTGGCTGTTCACCACTGAAAACAACTGGTGCGTTTTACAGAGGGAGTCGACAGTGGCAGGAAGCTTCTGCTGCACTGCTCTCTGGGGGCTGAAACTTTCAGGTGTGTTGCACTTCTGGCCACACCCACTCAGTGATGTCATGGCAAGAACTGTGCCAAAAATGAGATCTGGTCCAATCAGTGTCGTCTGCCTGGGTATGAATGGAGAGTTTTAACATCCCATGACCAAATGTTATTCCAGATGATTTTCCACCATTACAAGGACAAATAATGTCTAAACACTGAATATGTGCATATCTATCTATCTATCTATCTATCTATTTACATGAAACTGTTCAAATTTAGTACCAACTGACTCTTTAAACTGCATCTGTCTGATGCTTCTGGTGCATTTCTGTTTTAAACTGGACCCAAACCTAAACCTGATCCTGATCTTAATCCTAAACCGAAGTCATAACTCAAACCAACATTATCCCCTTGTAAAAATGAGCATCGCTAGAATATTCTCACATTGGAGGATTTTTCCTCATCTTTCTTTGTGAAGACATTCAAACCCTGTGAGGACATAAGTGGCCCACACACAAAACACATCTGTATTAACAACTTTATCTTTGTTTCGCCATGATCGGCCTGAATCCGATCTTTTTTTTTTTTTTTTTTTTTTTGGGGTGTACTCCCAAATTTTAACAGGCGTGCACGTCCCTCTCAGCTAGAATTACCACAGCGACCCTCTGACAGCTCATGTAAATACGCCCGGCGACCCAGAAACTCACAGCGCTCTCTCTTTCCTCTGCCCCTCATTATGCCGCTGTTTCAGAAATCTCCCGTGATCTTTCTGTATAAAACAAGATCGCCTCGGCCAGCTATGGAGTAACACGACTACCTCCCCACACCTCCCTCCCTCACACACACACACACACACACACACACACACGCTTTCATCTGGAATGTAATTAGCGCAGCAGCAAGAAGCTTAGCGCTCCGCCCCGCTCTCAACCCCAGCCAAGGTAACTCTAGTCAGCCCCTAATCCTCATAGCCTAATGGGATTAGCCCCGGAGGGAAAGGAGTCCGTGTCATCTTTACACACACACACACACACACACACACACACACACACACACATATACTCAAAATCCCAACCTCTCCTCCTCTGCTGCTATCCATCTCTCTCCCCCTCTCTCTCTGCACCATCTCACGTTGTCTCTAATAGGATTAGACTGATATTGGCCATTTGTTAAAAATGAGATCTGGTCCACTCAGTGTCGTCTATGTATAATAAGATGGATCCGTTTTGTTTGTTTGATTACCTATTCAATAGCTTCGTTAATACTGCTCTGGGTATGAGAGGAGAGTTTTAACATCCCATGACGGTCCAAATGTTGTTCCAGATGTTTTTCCACCATGACAAGGACAAAATTCTGTCTAAACACTGAATACGTGCATTTTTATTTATTTATTTATTTATTTTTACATGAAACAGTTCAAACTTGAAGATACTGACTACTGGCAGAAAATCTTTACTATCAGCGGCTTCAATTGAAAATATATAGGTACTGGCCTTTAAAAACCCATCTCAGCTGAGCTCCAGACTTGATCTGTTTTGGGTGTGATATTGATTGTCTTGGAGGGCTGAGGAGTGTGACACACACACACACACACACACACACACACACACACACACACACACAGATGCACATACACAAGGATGAACATAAACTTACACCTACGCACGCACTTGCACCCGATTAGGCTTCACGGCATTTGTGCATCTGGACAAATGCATGCAGATACAACCAATCAATCTAAATTTCCAGTTGCATGACCAGAAAGTGACACACACACAAACACACACGCGCGCGCACACACACACACACACACACACACACACACACACACACACACACACACACACACACACACACACTGTGGCATAAGGCACCGTGCCAAATCAGGGCTCCGTCTCAGATCGCATCAGGCTGACGGTGCTGATAGAAAGCCCGGGCACGGAGGCCCCGAGGTGGGCTGCAGCTCTGCCAACAGCTGGGTCCTCTCCAGCACTGCCATGTCTTATTCATGGAGAACCATCGGCTCTCATCAGTCATCAGCCAGACTCCCCAAGCAAACAAGCACTGATGCACAAGTGTACGTACACACACACACACACACACACACACACACAACACACACCAATCAAGGGCATCAGGCAAAGGGAAACTTGATCTGTGGAAACAAGCTAATCAGATTTGTTTCACTTTGACGCGTGCTCTGGGTTTGCGAGCACTGGGGATGTGTGTGAGCATGGGTGTGATTGTGAGTGAATGTGTGTGTGTGTGTGTGTGTGTGTGTGTGTGTGTGTGTGTGTGTGTGTGTGTGCAC
>OMKZ01055163.1:35718-46201 GCA_900302535.1 Neoniphon sammara | reverse complement strand
TCAGTGAGCTAACCTAAAATGAATGCTCTGTTGCTGTGTACGTGATGGTGGATTGTGTGTGTGTGTGTGTGTGTGTGTGTGTGTGTGTGTGAGAGAGAATCCGGGGGGGGGCTCAATACGCAGACACCCACATCCTTGACTGCGGAGGCACTTGCCGACACACTCACCAGATAAAAGCAAGGAGACAAATTCTTGTTTCCTAGGTTAAAATGTTGACCTTTTATTTGGATGCTTTCACGCTTTCAGATGTTTTTTTCGTGCCGGTGAAGCGCGTTGTATTGAAAGAGAAACAATGATAGAACCGAGCGGCGTGTAAAGTTTATTGGAAGACTTGGCGGAACGGTTACAATGTGGTTAAACGTCAGTGTCTCAAAGCATGGCATTACAATCCAAGTTCGCATCCAGAGCACATTAATCAGAGCCCGGAACAAATTAAATGGGGAAAATGCAAAGCTCAAGCAGAATGGGATGATCAGCAGAAAGAAGACCGAGAGAATTAAATGAGGAAAATATTGACGGGCAGAGAGATGGGGCGATAGGGCAGAGAGAGAGAGACAGAGAGAAGGCTGCGTCCCCTGCAGTCTGAAGAGATACCATCAATGGCATCTATGTGTGAATGTATATGTATATGTGTGTGTGTGTGTGTGTGTGTGTGTGTGTGTGTATGCAGAAATAAGAAAACGTGTGGCCTTACAGAAATAAATCTCAAAGCTGTTTAACAGGCAGGAGCAGCCTGACAGAAATGAATGCCTTTTGGCACTTTTGGCCTTTCGCTCTTCATCAGCGGTTTTGAGAAAGTGCTGAAATGAAATGTGTCGGTTTCTGCACTACCTGACTGCTGCCGTGCATTAAAAGCATTGCAATTCATTTGTTGTTTGTTTATTTATTTATTTATTGGGAATGCAAGCACTGCTTTAATTCATGAACGTAAAGTATATCACACTCTTTGAGATTCACCCCGTAGGAAAGTTTTTGGATCTGATGGTACTGCACCACAGGAACTGGAACCGCTCCTTACCATAACGTGGTACCACAGATTTTATGGTGCATCACCAAAGGATTTGGCTGTTCTGTGCTGTGATATCAGAAGTTTTGCAGTTGATATTAATATCAGTGAAATTCCACGATTCTCAATAGCTGATTTGATACAGAAAAAAAACAGAAGCCCTTTTCGCACTTGGTATTAACACTCGTCTTCCTGTGATCTGATTATAAGTGGACAGCCGAGACAGATCGCCGTTCAAACTTGGCATTATCATGAGGTTTCAAGTGTGTCTCCAGTGACCACTTGATTGGATTTCATAACTACAAACATCACTTCTGCTGGATGGTTTATATGACTATTGGCTTCAGACCCTGCAGAACTACTTCTTTCTTTCCTCTAGAGTCTATACCTTGGTCCAACTTCCTCCCATCCCTTCTTCTTCCTCCATTCCATATACCATCCTCTATTCAATATACCATGCTCTCACTCTTTTCCCAATATTCCCCACCCATTATTGAAGCAGTTGTGTCCAGTCTACCTATCATAAGGATTACTCAAGGAAGATGCTAGCCATATCACTGCAAAAACAAACTTATTTCAAAGCTGAATTTCATGCCGACAGTCCACTCCATCCAATGTTCCTATGTTCCACAAAGTGACTAAATGGTCCTACAATGTTGTTGGCAACGAACTGGGACACATTAGCATTCACACTACAAATTCTATGTAGCCCTATGTGTCCCTGACCATGTCCGAAGGTGGTTAAGGTTATCAGATCACAATGCATCTGCAAGATGCAGTGACCCCATTTACACCTGTAGCAATGTCCAGGTGCTGATCGGGTCAACTGAGGCGAATGTCAAAACCAAGTGTGAACAGTGTCAGAAATCAAATTCAGCACGCACTCTTCAACTTAAAAAGGAGTAAATAAATCAGGGTGTCAGTCTTTGAGCAGCTTTGCCAAATTGGTTGTTTCATTGTGCCTTTTATGTGAAATGCATGATGGCATCCTTTGCAGATTAGTTCACAAGGATCAACAGGTCTTAGAGGAGGCAGTGGAGCGATGGAGCCAGCCATGTTGATTAGTCTTGTGCCAGTGGAAGTTTCCAATTGCATCCTCTAGGTGCATCACATGACTCAGGGTTATCAAGTTGTGTCGGTGTTTCTGGTGTTGCAAAGGCACTCATGTTGGCCCTGCTTTCAAAATGTTGGTACTGACCTCAGAATTGACTCCTGCAATATCCTTAGTTCTGTGATGTCCAAATTACCAGAACAGGTCCAAGTAGTTCAGGAACCTGAGGGAAGTGTCCTCAAGTGGCACAGGACTGCCAGACTCCTTTAAGTAATACCAATACCAAATCCGGCAAGGACTTTCTCCTTCTATCTGTCCTAGTATGAATGTATACAACATGGCAGTCCTTTTGAATCTTTTGCACCTCTGTGCACGGTGTTGAATTCCTGTATATAGATATTCCCTGAGATCAACCAATCGGAGAGCGCAACCTCATGTAGACTTGACGCTGAGTTGAGATTCTTGGCCGTGGAAACCCTTTTCAACCCCAAATGCATGTCAAATAGCATCTGTGTTTACATGCAGAGACACTATTTTCAGTTAAGTACAAGATGTGCATAAATTATTTACAGAAATATTGAAGACGAGAGCTTGATCTCCCTTAAAAAATAAATAAAATCAAATGGCATGCCAAACTCCCAAAAAAGCAAAATTCAGACAACCATACATTTAGGACTTCATGCACATGCCATACTCAGGTCAGGAACTTACTGAAGTTCAGCTATTTTCATGACCTTTTGGGTCCCTCTGACTGAGCGTCTGCACTGTTATGAACAACCAGCAAGCAAAATATTCCCTCTCTCAGTGTGACTCAGAAATAGCAGGTTTCTTCTAATACAGGAGGAAGAAATAATGATCCCAAAAGTAATCTGTGCGATTTTCTTGACGCTCCTGACAAACACCCTGATGGTTACAGACAATAATAGTTTCACAATAATGAATCACAGACGTCAAGAACACCAGACTATAGCTGAAGCTGGAAATTCACTGACGACTCAGGCAGAGAATACCCAACAATTACATCTGAAAGCCGGGAATCAGGACTGGTGGGAGAGGGTGATTATGCTTAAGGTTACAGATGTAGAATTGAAAATGTTTTGTATTTCACAGGCCTAATTGATGTGGCATTACACAGCTTATTAAAAGCCATTACCGTGCTAAAACCTTGGGCTCATATAGTACTGTCTACCACCTGCTGTGGCGAGCTGCACTTGTCTTATGTAAGTTCAGGAGCTGTGGGGGATTCATGTTGTTATCAGCCGGCTGATAAGCCTATATGAGTCTGGATTAGCACACACTGCAAAAAAACAAAATTTAAAGCAGTAAAATGTTTCCATGCCACAGATGCATGTCTTACTACAGATATTAGTGTATGAACTTACCCTGGCTACTATAACCCAAAGTAAAAAAGAAATGAAAGTACAAAGGCACAAGAGGGGTGCCTTATTTATGGAGGGAAAAAATAGCCTCTGTATACTTCCATTTCTATTATTACAAGTTGAGTTGCCAATCCAAAACTAGGATACTAAGTAACTGGGTAAAAAAGGTAATTGTCCATGCATGCTAAATAAAGCCAGTGATCACCACAGGACATCCTAGGGGGAAATACCACATCTCCTGTGGTTCTGGTACAGGAACAGTAGCACTGGTGTCACAGACGCCAGAAATAAATAAATAAATAAATAAAAACATACAAATTACATTTTTTTTACCATATCAAGTGACCACTTGGCATGAGCATGCCAAACAAGCATTTGGAGATTTGTCATTTGGAGATAAAATATGCTCTGAGTACTTCATAAATCCCTAAAACATCCCTTAAGTGCTTTTGGAGGCCAGGAGTGACACTGAAAAGAATGAATGAACATATTGCAGCCACAAATGCGTTTTTGAAAGAAAAAAAATACAAAATTTCTGAGCACAGGGACTCATCTTGGTTTGAAAGTTAAAAATCCTTTAATTGGTGAGCCTTCATCAGGACACTGGACACCAAACGGTGTTCAGACAATTAATTACCCAGATGGATGTCAGATCCTGTGCATTTCTTCTGCCACAATATCACGTCTGTGGTCATAAAATGTTTCCTTTCTTTCCCTCCACGTGCTGAGTGGTGTTGCTAGGTGACGGTGGGTGATGGGATGCTGCTAGCTAAGTGACTAAGAGGCTGTAGGATGGTGCTCGGCATGGAGGGCCGATCCAGGGTCAAGTGGACCATTCAGACTCTTGGCGACTTGCGATGGAGACACACTCAGACTTCAGCATCTGCTCGCGAGCGTACACAATCAAGTTGTCAAGAGGCAAAGTAGGTTTGAAGGGTCTGTTCTTGCAATTGGACCCATGTGACTTCTTAGGGAGTGTGTGCACATGCAAGCCTCCTCCTTGTATCTACATGTGAGGGTGAATGTGTGTGTGTGTGAGTGTGTGTGAGCTCACCTCATCGTGCTGAAAGCCAAGAGGCCATAGAACAGCGTGTGCAACAGATTATAGGCCACATGTGAACTAAGAGTCATCGCTCGCCCTTCTCGTCCTCCTCTTTTCTCTTCCGCTGACCCTCCCTTCAGCCCACTGAGAACAAAAGAGAAGAGAGAGAGAGACGGAGAGAAAAAAGGAAACATCAATGCATAAAACATTACAGCCAGACGGACGTGAAGAGAGGCAGAAGGGTAGGTGGGTGGCACTGGTGTTATTCTGATTATTCAGATTTCAGTGGCTGCTCACTCAGTTTCTGCAAAAGGTTAGCAGGTGTATAATGCAAAACGAGCGGATGATGACAAATGATGTTTGAGCACAGGCCGGCACGCGGTGATGCACATCCACTGACGCTTGTGTCTGCAGGCGTCTGCATGCAAACACACACACAAACACAGAAACACACTCCCACAAAAGGGCCTGAGGGCAAGGATGTACCTCACTATCTGGCCTCCCGCTCTGCATCAGACGGACACTGGCTTCGATTTGAATACAAATCCAATCTGGCTCTGCCTTCTACGTGAGGTGGAGTGAATTGGATTAAATTAATTCCTGAATTGGCAAATAGGCCTTTGTTCCATGAGGTTAGTATTCTAGCTCACTGGCGCCGAAGGGCGAGTCGGTATGCTAATGTGATTAGCTCGATGTGGCTCTCACCTTGCGCCACAGGCATACGAAGCTATGAGAGGCAGCCGGGTGAATATGCTGTGTCGTGGAGCATGAATCAGCGAAGACTTAACTAGATTCACAGCGACAGGAGGGGGTGTTGAAAACCCCTGTGATTGGTTGTCTGTCTCCTGGCGCCCACTCCTGCTGAATTTCTCCATTCATCTAGACTTTGCCACCTCACTCCCACCCATTCACCCTATTGAGGATACTGTCGCCCCTCTTTCACTGCCATGTTTGAAGGATTAATGTTAAATATTGGCTGATACAAAGTCCCAATCTGAGTAGTCACCTGTGAACAGTAAAGGGATAGTTTGGGGTCACTGGGCAAAAATTAGATTACATTGAACTTTAATGATCCCTGTGGGCAAACGGGGTCATTACAGCAGCAGGGAGCAAATTAAAATAGGACAGAAATACCGGTGTGCATAGATCAAAAGGGAGGAGAGGTGTTAACCGTAACACAACCAACAATTTCAACACTAGAATGTCTTTTAAAGACATCAATGAAAAAATATTTAAATTTGTATTATGTATTCAGCTTGTTCAAAATGAAAGCTGCAGCGTACCTGGAACAAGACAACGAAAGGGAAATATGAAATATCTATGCAGTATGAAAAATAAATGAAAAAATACAATAAATGGAATCTGCTTGGACAAAGGAAGTGGAAAAATGTAATATTAGATTAATTTACTTTGTCAAAATGGCAATCTGGAACATATTTTCTGCTAACTTGTTTGTATATATATATATTCCGTATAGTTGGGAAATTACATTTCTTGCATCAGGGAAATTCCACAAAGGATTTTTTTTTTTCAGACATGAGTGACTACCTTGGTTAATTTGAATGACAAACTGATAGACAAGGCTTTCAGGATCAGATGTTGGTGGGGGATAAATAAATATATATATATATAGGAGATAAATAAACTGACTCGAGAGTCTTAGGTTTTTCTACAATATGCAAATTATTCTACTTTTTTCTATTGTAGTGAAATTTCAGTTTTGTAAATAAAATTCTGGAAAAATTTAAGGGTTACAGTTGAATGAATGCATTTATTAATATGAACAAAAACAATTAATAAATATTAATTAATATTTTCATATGAACAACTGCCTGTTTTATACATATTTGTTAATAATGTTAATTGTGTTTATGAACATGGGATAAGTATGAGCAGAGGTATTAACAAAAAATAATTCATATTAAAAGCTCAGTTAACAACATTAATTAATGTTGATTTACAAATTTGTTAATGGCAGTGTTTATTCTTAAATGAAACCCCTATTCTTCCTGCATTTCTTAAATGTCTGTGTGCAGTTCAATTTACAGTCACTGTGGGCTGAGGTTTAAAATTTTTATCAATACCTTGTACAACTTTTAGAGTTGAGGATTTGCACTTTATTTGGAAGCTGGTCTGGTGTATTTTCTCAAAATAGTTCGATTTAATTGGTTCTCCAGTTTGTTAAAAAAAAGTAACCTACATCATAATTTCCACTAGGTATCAATATGCAAAAGATTTCTCTCATATAGGCCTAGAAGTAGAGAGACGTGCACAACTTTAGCACAACTGTTTCACTTTTAATGAATTTTTGAAGATTGTAAGTTTGTACGGACTCATTACAGTGTGTGTCATTTTGAACCAGACTGGATTACTCTACAAAATTTAATCTATCAACATGTCTGGACAACATGTCTGGACTAGCAGAACCTTTATTGGAGTCAAATGGTTTGAATAATTTAAAAAGCAATAAACAGTACAAACCAAATGCAATGAACCAATAAATGCATTTTTAACAGAAAGGTAACTTTACTTCTTGTTGGCCTTTGACTGTCACTGATCTTTTGACTTCCCCATTTGTATTTTTCATTTTACTGGATCATTCAAACATGCTCTCATGTATTTACATTATTTCTGACAGCGTTTTAACACAACATCTGCTTGCTACTATCGTGACTGTTGGCACTGTGCAGACCAAGTGTGTAAAATCTAGGAGATAATGATGTAAATATTGGAGGTTTGGACCCACAGCACAGCCGTTTGGATTCACAACACTTGGATCACCGTGCACAAGCTGTTTTGACGAATTTTATGGTCTTTTTATGACCATTTAATTAGGCTACTGAGTGATTTATTCATTTGGCATATTTTCTGCTGCATATTTTGTATATTTTTATTTATCAGACTGCATATAGCCCACCTACTGCTCCTCTCCTCCACAGCTCATGGCAAGTCACCAAAGAACCAAAAATAAATAAATAGATAAATAAATAAACCTAACTCTGTTTGTTAATAGTTTATTTTGTTTGTTTGTTTGTTTCTGTGTTTGTTTGTTTTTGCTGTGGGGAGATGACCAGGCTTCAAACCAACAAGCCAACACCTTGATACCTACTTACTATATGGTTAGAAAGAAAAATATATCTGAAATCACAAAGGTATCAAAGGTACTGTTAACTAGCAATATACGTACTGGCATTACACAGGATCAGTACCATCCAACCCTCCTCCATTTTGGCTGGCTTTGTCTGGATTAAGCTATACTGAGGCAGAATGGCTTCTAAATTAATATTTTAGTGCCACTCTTTAGACCCACATTTGAATTTTGGTTATCCCTCCTTTGCTGAAATCTTCTTCAAACAAATTTCACCTACAACTTCCTTCCAAATCAGCTGTCTTTCCATTCTCATGCAACTTGAACCAGCATTAGTGTTATTTCCCCTCACAATCCCTGCTTCAAAGTTAGCTGGCACTCGCCTGGGGGGAGAACAGTGTAATTTGCCTGCCAGCTGCAGCTACTACTGACACTGTAATTCACAAGATAAATAAATAACAAGCACAGTGTGGTATTTTAACAGGAAATGAAACATAAGTAACATCCTGGCATTGAATGATGGCCCACGATAGCATCGGGACACCCCCCTCCCCTCCACGCAGCACCCACCTAAGGTTCTGCAGGGCTGTGGCTGCCAGCGTGCCACTGAGCAGCAGCGATGTGAGGATGTAGGGGTAAAGCAGCAGCGTCCCCGCCAGACGCTCCAGCGTGTCCAGGGGCAGCAGGCCAAAGGCCTCTTCACACAGATAGAGACTGGCATCGAAATCCCTGACAGAGAGGAGGAAAGGAGGAGGGAGGTGGAGAAGAGGGAGGGTAGAGCAAGATGAAGGGAGGAAGAGAGAGATGAAAGAAATAAGATAGAGAGAGAAAGAGAGCATGACAAATAGAGCGGTCACAAGGAACGATTTGTGGTCATTTGCCAGGTTTAAGTAGAAATAATCAAGTAATATGCTTTGTTTCAATTTGTCTTCATCTTTGTTGCTCTGCTCTCATCTCTGTATTGTTTCTGCACTGCATTTCCTAGAGATCACCTGTCAATCAAACAGTGTGGGGGCGGGGCTTGGATTTCCTGTTGACAGAGTTTGAGATTCTCTTTTCTTTGTCTGTTCAGACATGGTGGCTATCGCTGCACAAGCTAACTACCCAGTTCTTCTTCTTCTATTTATTCCAAACAAAGCAGAAATGTAAACGCATCACTTCCTGTGCAGCAGGAAAGAGCCACCAGACACCGAGTGTTTAGAACAGACAATGGAGAAGCTTTATGAACTGGATTTAGGTTGAATCACTGTTGTATTATATCAATCAGTGATACAGAGCAGCAAAACTGATTGCTTATTGATTTGAAAATGTTGCTGATTATTGCTTTAAGGATAAAGAACTTTACATACATGATGAATACAAATCAAACAATAAAATGCAAAGCAGAAAGAATGCATAAACATATAAATGTTTAAACCTGTTTTGTGTGGGTTTTGGACAATTTATATTTCACACACTGCTTTGCCAGAGGTGCCTCTGCAAAAACAGCCATGCGTGTCAGTAGAGTAACTGAACTGAGAATTGAGATATCGCAAAAGATTCAGAGTCCAAGACAACAACAAAAATAAGATGAGAGGAGCAGGAATAAGTCTCACGGAGGCAGAGAAACAGAGCTGAGAGGCAGACAGTACACAGATAGTGTAAGCATTGCGTTTTCCAGAGGCTGCTGAATAATTGAAAGGCCAGTTGTGTGGCGTCGGGTTGTGAGCCGTGTTATCTGCCACCCTGGAGCAGCCATCCTGCAGCTGAGCTGTTCAACACTCACACTATCTGATCGATGGGCGGCCCACTAGCATTACCCTGCCATCTATTATGCACACACACACTAACACACCATCTATTATGCATACACACACACACACACACAGAGTGCCAGCACCTGTATGCTACAACTCTGGCCCTTAGTGAATCATGGAGGCAGGCTGCAATGAGTCAAAAAGTGTGTATGCATGTGTGTGTGTGTGTGTGTGTGTGTGTGTGTGTGTGTTCATACCTCGTCGACCCCAAGCCAATTTTTGCCTTGATGAATTTAAAGATGTGCTCATCTGACCTGAGCTGAAGTGCTTTCTGTAAACATAAACGCAGACGCAAACACACACACATACACACACACACACACACACACACACTGATAAGGTCATGTTGTCAGGGGTGAAGATCAGCGTACTGAGATGGATAAACAACTAAATAAACCAGGCAGAGAGTGCACGGTGAGCTCAGCAGGTTCAGATACAGGAGAGGGAGCGGAGGAGGAGGTGAGGAAGGAGCAAAGAGGAGGAGGGAGGTCAGCATTTCACTGAACAAAGTTACCCAGATAACTGTTAGCAGGATGATGCTATATGCTGATGACACTGGTTTGAATCTATGAAACACCCTAGGCATCTCGCCTGCTGCTCTGTCAAGACTTGGGGCTAAGAATGAGATGAATTCATGTGTGTTGATGATTTCTGATAATAAACAAAATTTCAGAAGATATTTCAGAAGACCAAATAGTTTTGTAAATTATCTGGCTAACTTGGTAATCTGGCTTGTTGAAATATAGGAGGAGGAGAGAGAGGATCACCTTGGCCAGGTAGTTGATGGTGACGGTGAGGAGGAGGACCAGCACAGTGTGGAGGAGCAGTTTGCCCAGACGAACAGCCAGACCTCCTGTTTTCAGACCAGGCTGGATGATAGAAGAACGAGGATCAGATCAATAGAGAGGATATAGGTAATCGACTCATCGTGCCTCACAGGGCAGCACCAGCACATTTTTACATCTAAAAACAACATCACAACTGTTTATGAGAAACAATACTGCCAATAACTCACAAAAGGAACATTTCCAAAAACTAATAAACCACCTGTTTATACTTTCAAATCATACTGGGAAGATTATTTGGTACATAAATGTGGATATTTTTAAAAATGTATAACA
>OMKZ01055161.1:11503-30995 GCA_900302535.1 Neoniphon sammara | reverse complement strand
TTCTGGCGTTTAGATATGAGGATGTGTTGATGCTTGTGGCAACTGATGATTTAATAATTCTAAGGAAATATCTTGTCAAAATATTTCCCTCCAAATCGGTTGAAAATGTAATAACATATATGATGTCATAACGTCCTCATAATATCATACCTTTTATGATTAAAGGGTGGAAAATATTTTTAACTGATGTAATAATAGCAACCAATGAATGAAATAATTAGCAAGAATAAAACTAATGTAATGTCAACATTAGTCAATGATATTGAAATGATACAGAACTATATTACATCCTTAAGAAGTAATACTGTGATGTTCTCTTATTAATTAATTAATTTTTAATAGGTTTTATTACACTTTCAACCTTTTCCATTTTCTAAAACCTATTACATTGTCAGTTGCTTCACTGCTTTAACACAAAAAACTTAACAGTCACACAAGTGTACACTTGCCTAAACTGCCTAAACTGGTAAGCTTCCTCCTTTTTGTAGACTTTGTATCATCTTTGGTGCTAAGCATTCATTCCTGTGGTGTTCCTGCACTGCACCTCCCACACATCGCCTGTCAATCAAACTGTGTGTTCAGTACTATAACATTTTTTTTTTCCTTTGAGTTTCTGTTGTTTGAGTTTGAGGTTCTGTCTGAGCCACCATGGCTGAATATGCTAACTACCCAGTTCTTCTTATTATGCCAAACTGGAAACCGCTTCCTGCATGCAAGACGATTTTTCCCTGGAAAGACCTACAAGACACAGAGTATTTAAAACACCAAATGTAAAGGCTTCCTTGATCTGGGTTTAGGCCTTCTTGTCAGTCACAGATAAACTTAACATTTATTTAAATAAAAATATCACAGGTTCTCACTTGTTGGCGCCACTGAGACACAGAGGATAACAATACAACTATAGCATCACTGGACAGGTCAAGCTAGGTCACTGCACATATTTCTGCCTATGTGCTGAATTGTGCTGCTCTGCCACTGAGGGAGCTCGTACATTGGCCTTATTGTCTTCTCAGACCTTGTCTGTGCTTTGGGCTGCGGTCCAAGCATGTGTTCAGTGGGTGAGGGAAGGAAGGCCACAGGATCAAAACTGCTGCAGAAGGAGCTCAGTCTCTTCCACTGGCCGAAGTTGTGAAACTTTATGAAGTGACCATGGCGTGAGAAATGAAGTAACATGCTGTATGACATTCCTGAGTCGCCAAAGCACAGTGAGTGGTCAGCCAGACCGCAGACTCAAGCTGCTGACTCACGTCATTCATGGAGGAAAAGGAGAACCAACTGCACAATTTCTCACAAGAAGGTAGGACAAACAGATGAGAAACAAAGTTGGCTTGGTTCATGTGAGAACAGCAGCAAACCCTCTTTGTCTGAAATACCTCTGACGGTGAAGAAGTTGTTGCTGCAGTTGTAGTTTACAGCACTGAATGCAAGTGAAGCATTGTTGGTGGTAATCTTCCTGCATTCCTGGAGTGAAGCAGGGGCGTGTTCAGGCCCGTCATGAGCGCAGTGCCACTTCATGTCAATAAGGAAGTGGCTGTGACAGGTGGAGGAGGACCGGCGAAGGTGTGGCCTGGAGGACAGCAACACATGAGCATGCAGGAGAAAACTATAAAGCCTGATCAGAACATCTACATTATGTTTCAGTAACTCTCCGCGCTTGGACAATGACACAAACACTCCTATTGCGGCTCTTCATCCTAACTGCCTCACTAAAGCTGTCAGGTAAGTCACTGGATACTGTTGCCTCCACTCAGCACAATGATTAATTAATAACTAAAGCCTAGGTAGCCAAGCGTCTCCCAGGGCTCTTTATTCAAACAACTCACACTGGGGTTTAGTTTGATGTGGATTTCCTTGAGGTTTTAATATGAAATGGAGGTTTTAAATGCTCTAAAAGAGTAGACTTAATATAATTTACTGTACCATAATGATCAGTCATGTGGTGGTAAATAAAAAAGGTGTGTAAACTCTGACCGCCATCATAAGGCTTAAATTGCATAAATTGCATGTGCTTGATTCCCCTACCTGTGATGTATATGACAAGTTGGTGTCAGCCTCAGGAAGTGGGTAAACTGCCTTTAGATGGGTTTCCCCTCACTGCATCACTGATCATGACAGCTTACTGAGGTAAAATGCACAACAGACCTAATGCTGGTGCTTGTGTGACATGTAAGGAAGGAAATACATTCTGTGGCTTCAGGCAATGCTCATGAGACATTCTTCAACCACAAGGAAAGGCGTTGAAATAGCTATCGAAATGTGTTGCTAGCAACTAATGCTACTTTGAGTGGCTACGTGCATACAGTTTATCCTGTCAGGTCTAACGTCTAGCTCTGTAATCACTGTTTTGTCATTGTTAGAGCAGTTGTTTGCATGTCAAAACGTCTTATAGGCTCAGAGATTTAAATGCATTACTGATTCTGTGACATGGTGTTGAAGCTGGATTTTAGATCACAACCAAGCCACACCCCCCTCAGGTACCGCTGCGTACCTGGTCGCCAGGTAGAAATGACTCAGACAGATATGTCATATCTTTGCAAATACAAGTCACTGGCTGGGAACGTCCAGCAGTTTTTACAAAGGTTTCACAACATGTATTGGTAAATATCCTGTGAAGCTGATGCAAAGCTTTGAACAACCAAATGAAGTCAGGACAGACAAGCGTGAAATTGCTATTGCAGCAACTGAATCTGAGACAGTGTGTGTGTGTTGCCACTGATAAAAAGCAAAGGGAGCACACGTACAATTTAGCTGATCACTAACTACTACAAGAACAGCCCATTCTTGGCAGAATACTGTAGTTATAATTGGACTAGTCTAACGAAAGCATTACACTGCCACACAAAGCCTTCTGTTCCCTATTGATAGGCTATCAAAGGGTCCTTTCACTGATAAATAGTTTCCATGGCTGAGCTTCAGGTACTGTGTTGTTACTGTACACACTTCATTTTAATGTGTCATGGGGTGGTAGACATGGACTATAGAGAAGCCTGTAATTGCTGTACAGGTTGGTTGCTCAAGGGTTTGAAAAGAGGCCAAGCAGGCATTTTGACAGGAGTTCATCTGTAATGAAGAATGCCAGTTACAAATGAAAAGTAGGTTACTGTGCTGAATTTATTATTATTATTATTATTATTATTATTATTGTTAATTTATTTATTTATTTATATATTTTTTTGATACTACATGTATATTGTGAAACAAGGGTACAGGTCTACTTTCAGTACTGCTAAAATAATATAATATATAATCCAGTCTGCTATGGTACAATCATTTTGTAAAGGAAGTTTTCAAAAGTAGCACTGTTTTTGTACTGTCAATCACCTTAAGAGGTGTAACATTTTTTTCAAATAATGATTTTCTAATTCTGGAATGAACCTCTTTATAAGCCTGGGGCTACAAGATTTTAAGTTGTTAATGTTGGCTGCCCTTATCTTGCATTATATGATTTGCTTATTTGATGTTAACCGAATTGTTTGGAGCTACAGATGAATGTCTGTTAGTAATTAAAAGGATAGTAATGTTGAATTGGGATTCTTCAGTATTTTTCTTCCTGTAACATAATGTGCGTTCCCTCCACAGTCAGTCTTGGTCCTGAGCTTGATGGAGTGAAAGACTATGAGGTGATTCGACCTGTCAGACTTCACACAGTCCGAAAAAGACATGCCCAGGTAAATTTGTCTGTTTTTGTTTTCCAGTAACAGAGCTAAGCAATGTTCCAAGTCTGCATCTCTAGTATTCTCTAGTATATAGTATGAATATAGCCACAGTTGCAATGTAGGTCACTGGGAAAGAAAAGAACAGAATCAAAACCAAATTTATTTTAATTACTGAAAACCTAATCTAAATTCTTTTTCCCCCCACAGCACTTGAGGCCAGAAACTCTTAAGTATGGAATGAAAGTGGGAGGGAAAGACATTGAAATGCATCTAGAGAAGAATAAGTAAGTCCTGACTTCCTTCAATGAAGCCTTGGAAACTAATAAAAAATGGACAAATAAGCTAAAATTCCAGCTGATGGTGGAGGTGACATAAGGTTTTTTTCAATGAGTCAATTCAGTATTTTAACTCCAAGCTCAGTTCCTGTTCAATACAAATGATTATGTAAACCTTCAAAATAAATAACTACTTGAAAATCAACAAAAGTAGAGTTAACCACTTTTTGACAGGACAACCCCTACTGTGTAATGCCATCGTATGTGAAGTAAAATATCATGTTTTATTGAAATATCTGGGAGGACAGGTTTTATGTATTGAACGCTTTTAGAGGTACATCAAATCTTAGAAGAAGTGATCATCAGGTATGTGTTTTATGTACATGTATGTGTGGGAAAAAATATGTCAATATAGCTTGTCAGTTATATGACAAGCTATATTGGTATTTACTATGATCTTTAATAATTGTCAGGCTGCCATAAAAGATGGCTCAATTATTATTATTATTATTATTATTGCATTTTATTTGATGGAGCCCTTCAAGTCACCCAAGATCACCTTACAGAGAATAAAAGCATAAAATAACAACATCAAACATTATTAAAACCAAGCATCAAACATTATTAAAACCATTATTAAAACCACATTAAAACCAAACATCAACCTAAAACAAGTGTAGTGCACAGTGGCCAGTCAGGGTGAGTAAGCCAGTTTGAACAGGTAGGGAGTTCCATAGTCTGGGTGCCGAGCAGCTGAAGGCTCGGGCACCCATGGTACTGAGGCGTGATGTGGGGATGGTTAGTACTCCAGCAGAGGTTGAGCGGAGGGTGCGGGAGGGGCTGTAGTCTTGGAGGAGGTCACGAAGGTAAGTGGGGGCTAGATGGTGGAGAGCTTTGTATGTGAGGAGGATCCAGTGAAGTTGGAGGAGAATAGGGGTGATGTGGTCAGACGATTTGGTCCGGGTGATGATCCGGGTGGCTGAGTTCTGAATAATTTGCAGCCTGTTGATGAGTTTGGCGGGGAGTCCGGTGAGGAGGGCATTACCGAATTTAGTTCATAAAGTGCTGGTGATAGGGTGATGATCAAGAATGTGACAGCAATATGATCTCAAAATTAAGAAAAAATAAAATAAAATAGCAAACATGAGGGAACCTGGGTAAATGTGATGCATTCAAGTGGAAAGTTGAAAATGACACTCGGGACGCAACCTGATAATACTGAACTAGTGAATACGGTTTAAAATTCACTTACTTGTGTCTCTATTGGGTGCTGACGCCGCTTTCATTTTAAAGACCCTTGTGATCAGTTTGAAAAAATGATCTGTGAGGAAGTTGGTTTTACAGGTGCCAAGATTTAATCACGTAACTTACAAAAATATGCCATTATGAAATGAACTGTGCATTTGTGCAGAGTTTTGACATATCACTTCATGTCATCACGGCAGATGTGATGATTTTGAGACCATATGAACGGGGGGTGGGGGGGTGGAAAAACACGCAGTTTCGTCTTTAAACCACATCCCCTTCAGAATATGATGTATCGCCTTGCAAGTATGTCATTTGTCTGTGGGGGAGTGTGAGACATTTTGTGGTATAATTTCTAAATCCGGATCTTTCAATCACCAGTGAACTGCTAACCAAAGACTACAGTGAGACCTACTACCTGGACGATGGCACACCGGTGACCACAACTCCTACTGACATTGTAAGTTGTCTGTATGCACACAAGCTGTAATTTAACTAGACACTATACGCTCACATTGTGTAAATTTTCCATTCACCATCACTCATCACTGTCCCCCTCAGGATCACTGCTACTATCACGGCAGGATTGTGAACGATAGTGAATCATCAGTCAGCATCAGCACTTGTGATGGACTCCGGTGAGCCGGTTCTTTACATTAACCTCCCACCGTTTCATCCAAATACACATCGCTCACACAGTATTGAGTGAGATCATTGTGAGATCATTGAGATCATTTATGTCTCTGAGAAATGTTGGTATAGCTAAAACTGAACCTCCAATCCTGCGTGATCTTGGTGTAGGGGATATTTCAGAACATCTGCTCAGAGGTACCTGATCGAGCCGCTGTCCGGTGAGGATGAGGGGGATCATGCAGTGATTAAATATGATGACCACAAGAACAAACCCATGGTGTGTGGGGTCACCAACACCAGCTGGAGTGACGACTTTGAACCCCCGACCAGCCGCAGTCGCTCCAGATCCGGGGTAACACCAATTCTATGAAGCCTTTGATGACTTTTGATGCCTTGGTATCAGTGGTAACGCAAAAATAACCATGTTATTTAGTCTAGTATTCACAAGCTGGTCTTAAATGGTGACTTTTTCACACTAATGATAAAAAAAAAATTGGGTACTTGGCATTTTCTTAATGCTAAATATCCATATTCATTAATAATCACCTTTCTAGGCCAGGTCAGATCCGAATCGCCTTAGTTTAATTTAATGGCCCTTATCTAGAAGGGGATGATGAACATATATTTTTCTCAGTGTAAATGAATTGAAATAATGTTAGTACTATTACTGCCACTGCTACTACTAATGATAAAAATAAATAAAAATAAAATTCTCTGCTTTATTTTTTGTCCACTAGGGTCCGTCCCTTTTCCAACAGCAGAAATACCTTGAGCTCTACCTTGTTGCTGATAACCGTGAGGTGAGAATATATTCCTAAGAAAAATTCCGTTTAATCTACTAATGTACTTGTATGGGAACAGATTACAGTGTTTGCCAGAAAGTTCAAACAATACAGGAAATATTATGAAAGCCAATGTAGAGCAAATTCTTGTCTGTGGTTGGCAGCTGACATGATCAGAGTTGCCCTCCTGATGTGGTAAACACCACCAATGTGTTACTGCAAACAGATTCAGACAAGTCAATATGTACATCTCATATTATCAGCATGATGATAATGTAAGAGGAATCCAGCAGGCAACTAAATGGCTAAGAAACAGGATATGCCTTCATTTAACATGGTGACCTGCTCTTTCAGTACATAAAGTGGAACCGAGATCAGAGGGAGCTGAGGAAGAGGATATTTGAGGTAGTCAACTTTGTCAACATGGTGAGTCACTGGTGCTGCTGATTCTGGGAAATTCCGAGACAGTAATGACACATATCGACTACCAGGCCACCGCTAATGGTGGTAGCAATATTTGATGTAATTTTAGCCTTGTGATCAAAGTGTTTCTTATTTTTGTCACATCCGGTTCAGCTATGGTGGTGTCATTGTTCTCTGTTCCACAGCGCTGCAATAGTGTTATTAGCAGTTTCAACATTAACGTCTTTGCTTAAGATTGTGAGAGCTAGGAGCAGGGGAACTCAACTTACAAACCTTTCAATATTTTTAAGGTGACATAAATCTTCATTATGCAAATTCATAATGTACATCGTTGTAAGAAGGATCAAAATTATAAGTGGGATAAAGCAAAAGTAGCCATGAGAGAAGGTAGGCAGGAATAAATATACATTTAAAAATGTATTTAAAAACATGAAAAAAAAAAACTGCTGCGGTTTGGTTTGAGCCAAACCTTGAGAGCTGTGTGAAATATACATGCAAACAGATTTTTCTCCACAATTTTTGCTAACAACATGAACAGCGGGTCAACCCAGAGTAGATGTTGTGACTCATCCCTGCTTTCTCTGCTGAACTCCTCCTGGTTTTGCCTGTAGGCATACAAGTCCCTGAAGACCTTTGTTGCCCTGGTAGGCCTGGAGGTCTGGTCCAGCAGAGATATGATCTCAGTGACCGCCCCGGCCGGGGAATCGCTGAATGCCTTCATGACCTGGAGGAACACTGAATTGGTTAAGAAGAAAAAGCACGACATCGCACATCTCATCACGTAAGAAATCTCTATACCTGTCCAGCAATGCTCTAGAACAGGTTTTTAAAAGGTCTGATGTGGTTCATTTATCAATATTTGAGGACCTAACCACATTTAAGTTATAGTTCAGGTTCCCATAGAGTGGTATCTTCTACTTCATGAGAATGTAATAGATTCTCGAAGTTTGACCCATCAGCTCCTTCCCTGTCACATAAACAAGTGCTTCACCTGGAGTGTTCTTCTCCCAAATGAATGAGGTGGATCTGGCCCATGAAATTGTAGAAATGGGGACATGAATTGATGGATGGAGAGATGGATGGATGGATGGATGGATGGATGGGTGGGTGGCGGTGACGTGGCTTCACCATTTCTATTCCATGTTTCTCACACTGGTGGTCCCATGTTTGTACTTCATGTGTTTCAGTGCAATTGACTTTGAAGGAGCAACAGTGGGACTGGCTTTCGTTGGGACTCTTTGCTCAGGTCACTCTGTTGGGGTAGTGCAGGTAAGCCATTCAAGGAAGACATCTATTCATGTTGACCTTCGTCTTAGCTGCCGATAAAGTTGGCAACGCTCATTCTACTGTTGCACTCATTGGACGTTGCTCTGGGTAAGGGCGTCCCCAAATGTCAAATTTGTACGAGCAAAAGCTTCATTGTGCTTAAAGTACCCGATGTGAGTGTCTCTGCATGTATAACCCTCCTGAATCTGCTTCCCCAATGTTATTTCTGCAAATACAAATGTCCTCAGTTTTATTTGCCTTTCTAAGTAAAAGTTGAAGTGTACAAAATCTCAAATTTGCATCACTGTATTTAGATGATAATGTATTTAGGAAGTATCAATTTCTCATATTGGAATGAATTTCAGTTGTAGACTGTGCTGTATGAATAGAGGAAATTCTCAGTGAAAACACAAAGCATTAGCAAAAAGAACTGCTGGTGTGAGAATCAGGAAGCAAAAGTGATGGAGGAAACATATGTTTTTTTAATATCATTCTCTACCAAATGAACCTTAATGATACAAAATTGTCTCTCTTAAGTGAGAAAAAGTGTAAAGGGATCCACACGTTTTAACTGACAGCTGTTGGATGCTTCTCAGGATCACAACGACAGGTCCATTGCAGTAGGAGCCACGCTGGCCCATGAGATGGGCCATAACCTGGGCATGAGCCATGATGACTCCAGCGGCTGTGCTTGTTCTGGTGACAGCTGCATTATGGCAGCAGCCCTCAGGTATGAAAAAAGAAAAGAAACCTTGTTCACATGGTGTGCTTTTAGAGACAGGCCATACAGTAATTCTACTGATAGAAAATTACAGTGTTTTACGAGCCTGTAAGGACAGGGTTTTTATGTAATCTTAGTTGTTTTTGGTTAAAGTAGGGTTAGACCAATGGTTACCAGCCCCAACCAGCCTAACCAATGGTTAGGGTTAGGGCTGGTGTGCTGATTTATGAGGCTAATATTAGCTTTTTGTTAAATATTGGATATGGTCTGGCCATCAGTGGTAATCAACAACAACTGTTTTTAGAGCTGCCATTTTTCACCAGTGTTTAGCAATCACCCCAGGAAGAGGCAGAGATGCCAATCTCTCTGCCAAAAATGGCCTCAGTATACCAGAATGCAATGCAGCCAGAGACATTTTGTGTTTTGAGTAACAAAACACACCTCTGTTTACTCGACTGGAGAGCCTCTCACTCGCTTGTTCTTACTACGCTATCACTACTGCTATCGCTCTCTCTCGCATGGAACAAGTTCAGGCGCATTCTCTGGGGGCTGTCAAAAGGCATTCTGGGAAATGTTCGAAACCACTACTTGAAGTACAAGTGGAATTAAACAAAGCAGGTTTAGGGAAAACAGATACAACACTTTATCATAGAATGACTCATAGGGTTGATGACGTATAAGACGATCAGAGGTAGAATTCTCCTTTAAGGAGGAGAATTTTACCTTTGGACTTTTGGAAAGCATTTCATTGGTGCTCCATGACGGTCTAAATTCCATTTCAAGAAAACACTGAATACTGTTCAAAAACCCATACTTGTCTAACCATGGTTCAACAAGTGTTAACAAGTGTTACTTTACAACTAACAAGGAAGTTGTGCTGTTTTTCCCAGTTGGGACATTCCTAGGTCTTTCAGTAGCTGCAGCAGTAATAATTATGAGCAGTACCTGACGTCTCGGAACCCTGGCTGTGTGCGGAACAAACCAGACTACAAGTACCTGGTGGCTCCTGCAGTCTGTGGGAATGGCTTTGTGGAGAGCGGAGAGGACTGTGACTGTGGTACAGTGGAGGTAAAGGCACCAAACAAGCATTTGAAATTGTATTGAATTTGTTATATTCTGTTGCTTTGTTTTTTTTTATTTATTTTATTTATTTATTTTTTTTTTTTTGAGGGGAAATTCGTCCATTAGGTCAAAGTGGAAAATAGCTTCCAGGCTGCTTATAGGAATTCAGGTCCAGATTTAATGACATTGCATGGTGAGGGAAATTTGCCTCAGGTACTCGAGCTAAGGGTGAGTTTTCATCTTAATCACTAAGAAATTTAAGCTTTAAATTCAGCTGTAAGACTACTTCACCAAGGCTGACACCCTTACACCCTTAAGTCCCTTCACAGGCCTTTGTCTTCATATCAGAGGTTCTAGGATGAACACCCTCTCCATGTATGTTTTGCCTGACATGTTGACCACAACGCCTGGACCTTGCAGTGATGACAGCAGACATTCTGAATGGACAAACTCAAAATATTAAATAATGCAAAATATTTACAATTCCGCATTTCACAAGAGTGCATGGGCATAATAACTTGAATTGAACTGGTGTTGTGAAATGTTAATGAAATGGGCACAATTTCAAATGTCATGCCCTCATCCATAAATAAATATTAGGTGGGCAAAACAATGAGATTTACATGTAATTTACCTACACAACCTTGGCAAACACAATGAGGCTTTATTTATGGGGCAGTCACGCTGACTTCATAGCCAACTAATCATCTTTGCTTTCCAAGGTGAAAATGGGGCTTGACAGATGTGTGTGTACTGGTTATTGTTATTATTTACCATGCAGTGTCTCTCTGCTGTTGACCACACAATGTTGAGTTGTATAAAATTGGTCAGCAGGCCACACTAAGAATTATTGCGTCCTCTATCTTGGATTTTCTCACTGTGGGTGACACTGCAAAAGACATTGGTTGTAGGTGTGTCCGTTTTAAAAATGTGGTTATGTATGATCAAGTGTGACTTATCTGTCAGTGTTTAACCTGAACACTTCTGCTGCCTGGTCTTGACTAGTTTTTTACCCAGAGGTATTCTAGTAAGGAGACTACAAAATACCTCTGACATGCACCAACACATTTTTAGGGCAGTTATTTCTAGAAATGTTATGTACTTGAGAACTGAGCACTGATGTGCAGAGACACAACCAACTTCAAATGGAAAAAAAATGTCAAAACATCATAGGTTATTTACTATGATTATCAAGTTTACACACACTTATTTCAGGCCTTAAGGGAATAAAAACTAGACATTGTGAAAGGGTGTGTGTGTGTAGAGGATCAGTGAGAAGATGCATTCATTCCAGTAGAGCTCTGTTCAGACCTGTTTGTCAGAAGAGACAAAACAACTTTGCTCCACTAGTATACACATTATGCGGGTAACATGCTCAAGGTTCGGATTTGTCTGGTTTGGAAAATAAAAAGAAAGAAAAGAAAGAAAGAAAAGAGGAAAGAAAAAAAAGGGGGGGGGGCTTCTCTGATATTCTGATGTGTTTTTGAGGCAAATATTCTGCACGATACCTTGTTTAGTGGAATTTAGAGCTGTAGCTTCCTGCAGTATTTGAATTTTAGTTAAAATTATGATTTCCAGATTTTTCAAATTGTGCAATGTTTGCCCTTTTCACAGCAGAATTTCTAAAAATAAATAAATAAATAAATAAATAAAAAAAAATTTTTTTTTTAGCATTGCAGGACATAAAAGTTTATATCGTTTTTTTTATAATCTTAAGGGCAATGCACAAATTTTCAAAAGAAAACAGTACAACAGCATCTGTGCTACTACTATGGGAACATAAGATCATCTAGTGACCATAATAACAATCTAATGACTTTTTGTTGTTGTTCACCTAGGAGTGCACCAATCCATGTTGCAATGCCACAACCTGTAAATACAGTGAAGGTTCACAGTGTGCTGCAGGAGAGTGCTGTGAGAACTGTAAGGTGAGTAAATGACAGTACAATACAACTGTACTTTCTGCCCTCTTTATTGTGGTTATTTAATTCATTTGTGTAATTATGGATGTATGGATGTATTTAAGTATGCATTTATTTATATTTTTAAAAATCATTTTAATTTTAGTATAATTTGCTATGTCTGTTGCCATTTTTTAAATTCATTAGTATTATTGTTTCTTTTTTTATATTACATGTTCTGCTGTGGTTATTTCATCTCCAATTTCATTCATGCTACAGCCCTCTAGTGGGCAATTGGCATAATACACACATTTGACTTCTTTTTGTATTGCAACTATGATGGCTCAGAAATAAGTAAATTGAGTATTCATCTTCCAGTTTATTGCCACATTTTGCCTCGGAAATATTATCAGTTTTTAAGTCATTCATGTTTTGATGTAATGATGAATAATAATTTGGGTAAACCTGCATCATCATAAGACAAAGAACCACCAATAGAAGAAAAAATTAATTCTACTTTCAGAGAGAAGTAGGTAGTCATTTGTTGTTTTACTGCAAGGAAAGTGGTGGGAAAAGTGATGTCAGGTGTGTTTATCCTCAACTCCAGCCCTGGACATCACAAACACCTGACCAATCTCCGTGTGACTCCTGCTTTCCCACAGATCCTGTCTCGGTCCAGAGAGTGTCGCAGGCAGCATGACGAATGCGATCTGGCAGAGTACTGCGATGGGTCAAGCGCCACCTGTCCTGAGGATGTCTTTGCCGTGAATGGCCTCCCCTGCGATGGAGGACTGGGCTACTGCTATAACGGCCAGTGTCCACAGAGGGCCGACCAGTGTGTCCGCATGTATGGGCCTAGTAGGTATCCCAGAAGCACCGGCCACTTACGCATAAATTTACAGAATTGTGCTCTTTAATGTATTTTTGGTGTTAGAGGTACATACTGTAAGATATGGCCTAGACACTGCAAGAAATGATAAATAGATAACGCTTGTATTCACATGTAATCCCTCACTTTCATCAGCTGCTGAGGTGGCAGGTCAGAATTGCTACAACCAGAACAAAAGAGGTGCCTACTATGCCTTCTGCAAACGGACAGAGGACCAATACATCCCTTGCCAAGAAGAGTGAGTCCCAGCAAATCATAGCATGATATTTTCCAAGGGCACTTTATTAATACCCATCGTACTTGATATCCATGCAGTGTGAGCATGTTTAATTGTTTTGGTTTGGTTTGTCATTCAGCCAGATTAGAGGGATTTTCCTTGAGGGCCAAAGCTCAGAGATACACACAACACAGCATGTACAAACAAGCATAATGAACAGTAAAATGTTAGGTGTGAATATACTGACACCGTGTTTCTCCTGCAGAGATGTGCTGTGTGGAAAGCTCTTCTGCATCAATGGTAATGAAAACCCAAATTACGGCCGCATGGTCAGGGTTGGTAACTGCAAGGCAGCTTTCTTCAGCGACTTAGCCAGCGACAGAGGCCAGGTGGACACTGGCACGAAATGTGGGGACGGAAAGGTAATGGGAGCTCTTTTTTCTCTACTGTACTTTTTATCTTTGTAAGTCACTATGGATGACAGCATCAGATAAATCCCTTAAATTCAACTATGAAATAATGTCAAAATCCATCCATATGAGATGAACTAACCAACCTGTATGAAGTCGGTCACCACCATTTACTGTCTGCTTTTCTAGGTATGCAGCCGGAATGAGTGCATGAAACTGCAGACAGCCTACAGAGCTACTAACTGTTCAGCAAAATGCCCAGGGCATGCTGTAAGTACAGAGCAGCGCCATCCAGTCATACGGCAATTACAATCACATGTGTTTCAATTACCAATCGCAACATACTGAGTGCATGATACATGGGCAACAATACAACCTAGACTAGAGATAAAACTAGACATCATGTTTACAGCACTAAGATATTGGAATGTTAAAAAAGCATTATGCACTTTGTGTTCTTCAGGTGTGTAATCATAAAAATCAGTGTCAATGTGAACCTGGGTGGTTGCCTCCTCACTGTGATACAGAGGTTGGAAGCTCAGGCCTATCCACAGGTGAGACCTCATCAAATATAAGTACTAAGGTTAATTTCAACCCAATTATTACGGATCTCAAATCAGTCACTGTTATGATGTACTGTTGCATTCAAATCCAATGCGTCTTTATTGCATTCCTGCAGGGGCCATTGTTGCCATCGCAGTAGTCACTATACTGCTGCTACTGGGTGCCATTGCTGGGATTGTAGGGTTCATCTGTAAAAAACGACAAGGTCCCATACTGCCAACGTGAGTAATAACATCACTTTATTGTAATTCTGGATGTGGCTATATACTGCACAAGGTCTGAGAAGCAGCAGTTCAAGGCTCTCTCTCTTCCAGCAGTGGACACACCCAAGGGAAGCAGCATGCATTGGAGAACCCCAGTTACCGTTTTAACCAAAGGCCAGCTCCCACTCAGCACGCTCCAATGCCACAGGTAATGAGCAGGAATATATCACAGGTACTGAGTACCTGTGACATATTCCAGGAGAAATATATCTTACATTTCCATGCATGGTACTGATTACATCACTGGCAATTTTAGGTGGGAATACCAAAGCCTAAAGGAGCTCCACCTCCACCACCTCCTGCAGGGAACAGACCTAAACCCCCCACCCATAACTACATGGCTGCCCGTCAGGTAACTGGTTTCTTTGAGGAATTTAGAGAAGTCAATTGCCACATTACCAATGCTAGTTGGGCCACCAAATAACTGCACTAGGATGAAAATGCAGGTCTCGGTTTTCCATCAAGAGAAATTCAGTGTGGTTTGTTAGGAAAATATTCCAATCCAACAACAGAAATTGAACCCAAAACACAAGGTTTTGGAGGTAGGAGCAGACGGATGTTGACATCTGATAGCCAATAATTCCTCATCCTTGGGTGTCTGGATTGATGTTCTTATTGAGCTATTTCTTCATGTGTTCGTAGCTGGTTGGAACATCAGAAAATTACATCAAGGAACACAAATCACATCTCATCATCATCATCAGATAATCTCCCTAAATTACATGTGTACGTCACTTAGGATAAAATTGTTTGCTAAATGCCAACTGTAACTGTATGAATATGATGACGGTGATGATGGGATCATGTAAAACACAGGTGTGACACATACTGTACATGCTGCATTACCACAGCACGAGGGAATCCACATGCAGGATTACTTGGAGTAGACCTTACCTAGTAGGGCTTGAATGTCCTCAAGGTTTCCAGCTGTTGACCTTTTCATCTTATGCCTTGCAGTCGCATCCAGCTTATTTTGTACATCTGGCAGGTTGAGGAAGGTTACTATCAGTTAATGATTACATCTTTTCTCGCCCCCAGGCTCTGAGACCAGTACCCCCACCAAAGGTCTGATACTTGACACAGTGCCACCTAATGGAAAACCAAGAGAGTGCAAGACTGCCTTCTCATCTCTCCTATTCCTTAAGTGTGGGTCTGCTGGCAACCCAGACAACTGAGCATAGTAACTTTACAGTGCAGGGATTCAATCAAAACCTTTTTTCTCTGCAGGATGAGCAAACTAAATAAGTTGGGTGTTAAGTTACAGGCAAGCCATGCACTGAGGATTTTGCACTGCAGGGATATAATATGTTTTAAAAGGGCACTTTTTGATACTGAAGGGTCAAAGCTTAGCTGGAAAAAGCTCTGGCCCTAAATATGAGCCATTTCATTTTATACACTTTATTTATGTGTCATTGACATGGTATAGAATACTGTATAGTCACTGTGTTGTGGTTTACTGCCATCTGATCCTCCAAACAGACTAAATCAAACATAAATGATTTGCTAATATTATCTGACTGTAGTAGGACTGCACACAAGTGGTTGCTGATTTAGCACTCATTTCCAACATGTAAATAGATTCCTAATAAATAAACCTGTACCTGTACCTGCTGAGTTCTCTGTTACTGAGTATGACATCCTCAGTGGTTGAAGTGAAATTTCAAAAGTGGTGGAACTCCTGCCTGTGACTGGGCAAGGAAGCAGCTTACTTCAGATCAGCTGTCAGAGTGGTGCATAGGAAAGCTTTGGACTGGAGCGACTCCTTCTCTACATGCCAAATGAGTAGATTGTATTTTTTTTTCTGAATTTAATTTTACATCATCTCAAAGAAGTACACTATAAAGTAATTAAAATATTTCATGTTCATATTTTCAGTACAGGGCAAAGATACTGCCTTTCGAACATATTTTATTAAATTATTTGTTATTCACTTATTTAGTATACATTCTTATTGTAGCTAAGGTGATAATACAAAGTCAATACAAAAACACCCATGAAAATAATCAGTCAGCAGCTTCCTCTTCTTCCTCTATCCATCACTGTAAGATACATGAATTTGAATTATCAGTGGGGTTGATCTCAATTAGCCACAGATTTTGGTTCACCACACAACATTACTTAAATTGCTTTTAGCTAGCTAGCATTGTAGAAGAATTTTATGAGAGTATACAAGCATTGAAGTATTATTTTTGTATTAATGACTTATTTTTAAGAAATCAGTTGAAGCAGCATATAAATGGTATTACACAGATGGGCTACAGCTCAAATGGTAGATTCAAGTGCTTATAAACTGTGGGAACTTACAGAGACAGGAGAAACAGAGAAAGTACAGTGTCATATATGATAGGTTTAGGTACTGTAGGAAATGTCAGAGACATGGATCCAGAGAAGGGGCATGACATCTCCCCTGGAAAGCTGTCTAGTGCTGATTCAGCTCACTAGACCTTCACAGCCCTAACTTTTGGCTCTTGCATTCGCTTCATCTTCTCTTGGCAGACACTACTCATCTTCCCACCTCTCTCCTGGTCTTTGCACCTGTTTCATCGGCTTGCTAACAAGGAATGCTAGTGCCCTTCTTGGCTAACACTTTGCCACCTCATCACACTCTGGCAGCTCTCCCTTCCTTGACCTTGGATCTGGTTCATCATCAGATATGCTTATCGCCTCTCTTGGCCAAGATTCTACCACCCCTCTCTTTGAAACCCTTTTTTCTTATTCTAATTCTCCTAACTCATCAATTTTGATTGACAAGGAACTGTAGTTGCCTCATTAACATAAGTGTGCCAAAAAAAGTTCCAAAGAAGAGTGAGTGAGGTAGGAAACCCAGGGTTGGACCTCACAATGGGTGGGGGGGTCATGGATAGTATAAAAGTGAATGTTAATATAGATTTGTCTGTTCTGCTCCATGGACCAGCTCCAGTTTGTTTCATTGAGACCACGTTTGGAATAAACCTAAGCACTGGTGCATCAGATTTTGAGTTCATCTGAGCTATTACTGCATTGGGACGTTGCTACTGAAGAAGAAGAAATGTGTGGAAGTGGACCATCACCCATCTGGCCCAGGGGGTGGGTTTTTTCTACCACAGTATCAAACATAGTTTGATATAACCTACCAGTTGGGACATAAACCAAGTTATAAAGAAATGTTTGGTTTAAACAGTGGCATAAATTATTAGTTATCTGGGTTAATTTACGTACTGAGCCACAAGCTAACATAATGTTCCCAACTAGCTGGTTAGCTCAATTTGCACATAATTCATGTCTTATTAGTATTAGTCTTATTAGTACTTGGTTTGGGTGGAGTATACTCACCTCTGGCACAGTTAAGTATAGTAATTAGATAGCCAAACATGTCCACATCCAATAGCCCTTTTTCAGCCATTTTGACATTAAGGTAAACACAGGTGTTACTGATGACATTAATGAAGGTTCGGTTCCATTTAAGTGCAGCAGGGTCTTTCCAGTGAGTCAGCATGAACAACAGCAGGACCCTGGCTCTGTTAGACCTAAATGGAACAGAACCTTCATTAATGTCATTAGTAACATCTGTGTTTACCTGCTATTTGATGTCAAAATGGCTACTGTGAAAAGGTCTATTATAAAAGTACAAAAAGAAACTGGAGACCAAAATGCTTTGAGGTTCTAGTACACCTGACTTCAGAACACATTTTCAGTGAGGAACTAAAAGCATTGAGAAAATAAGCTAATGTTACAGCCTCTAAACAATACAACTATAGCATCACTGGACAGGTCAAGCAAGGTCACTGCACATATTTCTGTGCTGAACTGTGCTGCTCTGCCACTGAGGGAGCTCGTACATTGGCCTTATTGTCTTCTCAGACCTTGTCTGTGCTTTGGGCTGCGGTCCAAGCATGTGTTCAGTGGGTGAGGGAAGGAAGGCCACAGGATCAAAACTGCTGCAGAAGGAGCTCAGTCTCTTCCACTGGCCAAAGTTGTGAAACTTGATTGATGTGATGATTAAGTCAGTGTAGTGTGAGAGATGAAGTAACAGGCTGTATGAAATCCCTGCAGGGAGAACAAAAAGTAAGCGATCAGTCATATTGCAGACTGAGTCAAGCTTCTGACACAGAGTTCATGGGAAAAAGGAGAATTTATGGTACAACAGTAAACATTCCATGCTTTCTACAGGATGTGTGGGCTTTGCCTTTCTTAAGGATTTCTTTGTCTAAAATACTTCTGATACCTCTGGGAAAAACTGTCATGAACTGGGGCCATAGTCAAGAACCATAAAACTTCATGTGTGCATGAAGTGACCAAAGTAAAGGACAGGTTTGGTATTTTTCACCCCAAGCCATATTCAAATTTTGATTGCCATGATTTGTAACTGTACAACCTTTAGTGAAAAGAAATGCAACATTTTGCTAAAGCTTCTTGCATTCAACAAATAAGGCAGTCCTTTTCCCCTCTTAAAAATCATTATAAATGTATTTTTTTGATATAGTCAAATTTTCATAATTTAGATAGATAGATAGATAGATAGATAGATAGATATAGATTTATATAGATAGATTTATATAGATTTATATAGATAGATAGATAGATAGATAGATAGATAGATAGATAGATGTAATTTATTTATTTATAATATTTAGCATCTGCAACTGTTTTTTGAAGTGGCTGTGACAAGTGGAGGAGGACCAGTGAAGGTGTGGCCTGGAGGACAGCAACACATGAGCATGATCAGACCAGCTATGCTCTGTTACAGTAACTGTCTGCACTTGGACAATGTCACATACACTCCTGTTGTGGCTCTTCATCCTAACTGCCTCACTTAAGCTGTCAAGTAAGTCACTAGATACTGTTGCCTCCATGCAGCACTCTACCTGGCTGGCAGGTAGGAATGACTGAGACAAATGTCAGTTCTATTTCATTGAATAGGAACCACCTTTAGCAAATTTTTCTTCTTTTGGAAAATAGCATGTGAACTGTGCACAGTTGGTCAGTCATCTTAGTAGGTGTCATTTTTTTTTAATGGTTATTTTCTAATTCTGGAATGAAACTATAAGCCAGAGGCTCCAGGATTTTAAGTTGTTAATGTTGGCTGCCCTTATCTTGCATTATGTATTTGCTTATTTGATGTTAACCGAATTGTTTGGAGCTACAGATGAATGTCTGTTAGTAATTAAAAGGATAGTAATGTTGAATTGGGATTCTTCAGTATTTT
>OMKZ01055160.1:7999-36224 GCA_900302535.1 Neoniphon sammara | reverse complement strand
GGCCTGGGGATAAGCTAGGAACGCCAGACCAGGGCCTGGACGCCACACACGAAAACACACAGTTCAAATTTCACAAACTTTATTTGAATCCGTTAAATGACATGATATTATAATTCATATAACATCCAGATATATACATACTTCACACACAAAGGACAAGTTTGGCATTTTTGAAATTAAGCTGTATTTCTGACTTTTCTACCATGCTGTCTATTAGTAAATACAATTGTGCTGGGGTTTGCGTTGAAAGGGACGCAAGGGCAACAAGCCGGAGAAATTTCAGCTTTTCTCTTTATCTGGTAAAACGAATGACAATGGATATCTACATTTCAGGTTTTGAAATTGGTGAGGATCATTTTGATTTTGTTGGCCAAGCCAATTTCGTCTACATGAAGCAGAGTAGAGTGATTTGGGAGTGCAGCAGATGGAGGACAGAACAAGCAGAGAGGCAGGGGAGACACAACCTGTAGCAGCAAAGCTAATGGACTGACGACTGAACATTTTGAATCCAAAAAGGACATTTGTGGGTGTTTTTCAGCACGACTTCACAGATGGCTCAATTGCCCCATATAGTTCAACTGGTACCAGATTTTTAGAGGTAAGTTTCTTAATACTAAAGCAATCAACAAAATTGTTGTTTATTTATTTATTTATAGCCACTATGGTAGAGAAGTCAGAAATAAAACTTAACATCAAAAATACCAAAAGTGTCTTTTAAGGAAAAAGCATACTTTCTACAATCTGACCTGCCAACCCATTACTGCAAACACTGAGATGATTTCATTTTTTCATATATCTTTCTGTAAACCTTGAACAGCAACTGGAGAAACCAGCATGTCCAAACCAGCCAAATATCAGGATCATCAACTCACAAACACACCAAAAACCTCTGATAATATAACAATATCAGGGCTGTTTTATGTTTTGTCTCACTCACACAGTACCATACCTGATGCTGCTAACTCCTGAACAGGTTTCTTAGTGATGTAAGACATGAAGCCCACGATGGAAAAGATGACGAAGCCGGCAAACATGCTGGTGCAGGAGTTGATACAGCACACTATGATGGAGTCCCTGGAGAGAGAACCAAGGACACACAAGATTTTTTTTTTCTTACTAAAAATGGACATAAAAGTAATGGAGTCAGTGCATGTATTCTGAAATAGCTTGGATATTGCAAAAGACTAAATCCCACTGGAGCCACCCACGCTGGAAGTGTTTGCTCTTGTGGTGTTGAAAGGAGACAGAATGAGACAATGAAAGAATGAACTAGACTGCATGAAGTGAGAAAAAAAGAGAAGATTTATTGGTAAAGACAACCAGTTAGATCAAATGAGTCATCAAAGGCTGTGATTGTTTACTGTACCTACTTGTACACATCATTGTGGTAAGTGTTGTAGCTTCCCAAGGCAATGAGGGAGCCCAAGCCCAGTCCATAGGAAAAGAAGATTTGAGTAGCAGCATCCAGCCACACCTACGAGACAGACCGCACACACACACACACACACGGGTTAAGTGCCTGGCATTTCCAAGCATTTGGCATTTCATTTCTGTTTTGAACTTGTATGTGCCTGTCTGTCTGTCTGCAAAGTGTGTTTGTGTGATTGTGTGTGTTCAGACTCCCTACCTCAGATCTGATGAGCTTATTGAAGTCCGGGGTAATGTAGAAGCGGATACCGTCGATAGCCCCAGGCAGGGTGACCCCGCGGAAGAACAGGATGATCAGCATAAAGTAGGGATAGGTGGCTGAGAAATACACCACCTGACAGAAGAAGGAGAGGGAGAATAAGTTCTGGCTAACACTTTTAGGTATTCTTGTTAACTAGGATTCCTTTCTGTCAGCCCAAAAAAGTATAGTTGAATTAAACTGAATTAAAAATGGGAGAGAGGGAGATTTGTCACAACAGGAATTGCATGGAGAAGCCTGTGAGGCTGTGCGTGCACACGTGCATGTGTGTATGCCTATGGGTTTATGGGGTGGGAATTTGTTGGTAAGCTAATCACAATTACAAACAACTCAGAGCAATACGGCTGAAATAATTAAAAGTCGGAAAGGGAGGCAAAACCGTCCCCTCAACCGCCACACAAGCAGAGGGAAAAAAGTCTCCAGCTACTAAAATATTTCCACGGCTTCTCTTTGCCGGAAGATCTTGAGCTTTCAGAATGTGGCCTGCAGTTTTGTAGCATAATGATTGTGTTTAATTGGTAATGTCCATCAAGGCCAGGGCCTTAGGGGAATTCATTTTTCTCACTGCTCTGAGCCGCCACACATTAAAATCCAATTATCCTTGGCGGTGAATGTGTAAATGTGTTTCTGCTCACATACGTCACTTCAACTTGGCTGTAATTTAAAAGCCCTATGCAGCTGACAGAATGATTTTTCTCTTTCTATATCTCTTTTCCTATCACCTTCGAATCACTGTCTGGCAGTTTTCGATTAAATAATAGCATCGAAACATTTTCAATTTTTCCACCTGAGTAAAATATTGAGAGAGAGATGGGAAGAGTGTAGACAGCAGACTGACAGCAGATGAAACAGACAGAGGCAACATCCTAGAAGAATAGATAAACAGTAAGACTTCCTTGAAACTGATTTTGAAAGACAAAAAACTAGCATGTAAATTTGTGTTAAGCAGTGACCTATTTGGCTCTAAAAATGTATGGTAATAATGTGATAATTTAAACATCCAATCAGGAAAGGGCGAGAGGCTTAACTGACATCACCAAGCATTAGAGATCTCTCACTCTCATCCCATCACATGTCCAGGGGCAGACTTAATGATTTGGGGGCCCTGGGCAAAGGCAAACATGGGGGGCCCCTGAATCCCAGCATTCATATTTTTCAATCCATTCTTTCTGTAACTTATCTTGAAGTTAAAGCTGAGTTTAGAGGCAGAGGCAAACACTGCTAACAGCAACACTAACAACAGTTGATTCGTTTATGAAAAAAGTTACCCCCAAAACTTCTACTTTCCTCTCTCTTTTTGTGTTTTTGTGCTACTTGGGTAGCTTTGCTTCATTTTATACAACTCACACAGCGGCTGCTGCAGTGACAAGCAAAATAAGCTTAAAGTCAAGAGGCAATATTGTGCTAAATTAAGTAGAACAGCCCACTAGTACTACAGCCTGACTGAGGTGGGGTGGTTTATTATTTGAGTTTCCCTTTGCACCACTGGACTGTTTCAGAGAGCAGCTCTCCTCGCAAACTGAGGATGTACATAACTTGTAGTTAAGCTATTGACAAAACATGATGAGAATCAATAAGCATGGTGACAAATACTGAGAAAATAAAGCCTGGGTTGAAAACAACTGGAACTTCAATTTAAGCTTACTGTTGCATTCATTGTCACTCTCGATAAGAGGGTTGGCTAAATGCCTAAATGCAAAATCTCAAAAGGGAATTGTTTTCCCTCTTGTTTTATTACTATGTGTATGATGTGTTATTCAAGTTCTTGGTCCTAGTTTCCTTGTTTTTCTCCTCTTGGGCTTCTTTCTCTGACAATTAATAGAGAGATAGACTGAAATAGGGAGAAATAAAGGCATAATACCAGATAGACCAAGTGATAATGAGAGAAAGAATAACAGCAAAATGAAATAAATGTGAGAATAGAGAGAAAGAGAGAGGGGGGAAGGACCTGAGCTAGAGTTACTCACTTCATACAAGCAAAGGGTTGCAATAAGGCAAAAGAAAATAAACCAGCAGAGAAGTTGAAAGTGAAAGCAAGGGGATGGAAGATTGAGTTTTAGCAATACAAGTGTTTCTTGGAGGCAGGGCTGCTTTGGAAGCAGAAATAATCTTATTGGTTGAGTTAAACCTCGATTGGCAGGGCCATAGTTTTTCTTGCTAAGTGAAGTTAGGCTGAAAACCCAGTGAAAAAGGCAAGGATGAAGAGAGAAGGTAGTTAATATAATGAGGCCAGCCAGGCTGCTAACTGAAAAATTGCTTTTCAAGCTAGTCGTTAGGTTATCTGAGTTAGCTAGGTAGCCTAGGTGAACTTCTATGATCAAACTAGTAATGTGACCTTATAGTGATTGAGGTAATCTAGTAGGCTATGAGTAGCCTATGAATCTTACACAGTCATGAATACCATGGTCATGAAAAACTTTCATTAACATTCATATTTTTTAAATGATATTTTGACCAGAGCTCTCACTACACTGTTAAAGCTTGCCAGTTACTTAACTAATCACATTATTCCTGCCTCCAGAGCAGCTCTGCCTTTGAGAACAGCTTGTATGACTAAAACTCCAATCTGCAAGAGGAAGAGACTTAAAGTCAGACAGAAAAAAAAAGAGCGTGCAGTGCAGAAAAAGCAGTTAATAGAAAGCGCACTAAGGCAAGAGAGAGAAAATTGAGCAAAGAGGGAGAACATATAGAAAAACTTGAGAGAGTGTGAGAGAGAGAAAGAGAGAGGAGAGTCTGACCTTCCCTGTCCACTCCACTCCTTTCCAGATTGAGAAGTAGACAAGGACCCAGGATAGTGCCAGCGTGCCCACCAAGGGCCAGCGCAGCTCTCCTGGCTCCTCCAGACCACTGGACATCTGGTGCATGTTCCGCCTGGAGGAACACACACACACATGCACCAAGTTCATGCACACACAAGCACAAACTGACAGATGCACTGCCGTACTCCTATGCATGTACTTGCACAGACAGACGCACACATATGGACACACATGGTGGGGACGAGTATCATGTGTCTTTGGACTTACTCCCAGAACTCAGTGACAGCGCTGGTGAGGTTGGTGGTGTCTGTCAGACTGTAGTTGGAAAAGCATTTTTCTGTGTTCCAGGGGTTATCACAGCTCTGCCACGGCAGCTCCTGCACGCACACACAGACACATGCAAACAAAAAATATTTTGTAGCAACACAAAAATACCTGAAATAGACTATCCAATTCTTGAATACATTAAAAAAGTGTTCAAAGTATTCATCAATTATTCCATTTCTGCTTAAACGGGCAAAATAAATGAAATCAGACCTTCTTTTTTTTAAGTGTTTAAATGTTCAGAGTTTTAAGTGTTGTGATCACACAATCCACTGTTTTGCCTAGCACAAGAGCCTGAAAACTATTCAGTCAACCCATGATGTTCTTGGCATTCTGATGAAAACTGTGAAGCATGAACACTATACATTTTTGAAAGAGTTTTGATCCCTGCGGCTGAGTCCTCCATTTCCCTGCCTCCAAAGCCTGACGCATGATGTCCGCAAAGTCTTTAAACCTCTGCCACCAGGCCTTTTTGGGCCAGGCGGTCATGCAGAGATATACGAACACAGAGTGACAAAAGTAGTCACAGAGAAAGGATAGCATCATCGATTGAGTGAGATGGAGCCAACAAGACTCCAAGTATCTTTACTGAGTGCAGGTGAAGTGTGAAAGATGTGGCTGGCACTTTGCTGAAAGAAATCAGACATCAAACAAAGTGGTTTAGGCAATTTTGTGCTCCTGAGATTGTATCCAGTCATCCATTATCTTGCTGCTTATCTGGGTCAGGGCAAGCACAACAGTCCAGGTGGTTTTTTCCATAGTAACTGCCTCAAGTCCCTCTTGGGGGGGTCGCAATACACTCACAGGCATACAGGGAAATATAGTCCCTCCGTGTCCTGGCTCTGCATCCTGGCCCAGCTTACTTCAAAAGGGAGGCATCCAGAGCCTGAACCACCCCAAATAGCTCCTCTAAGTGCATAGGAGATATACAACTATCATAATATCAAGGTATAAAAAAAACTATTAATATTATAGGCACACTTACTGTTTTTATGAAGGACACAGATGACGTGAACGCAGTTAACAGCCATTATCCCCTATTTATTTCCACATCTACAATATACCAATCACACAGAAGGACATGCATTTAAGAGATGCAGGCGAGTTAGAGAAGGTTTTATAAGATCTGATACAGTTTAGATGGGGATTGTGTAAAATATCACACAAGGATGTCCTTCATATTTTGCACATTCACTGCAGTATTTGAAAAGTTAAGGCCTCTTGCTTGTAATACTGGAACCAGCAGTCAGTAGTCAAAAAAAGGAAAGCTTAAGCAGATCACACCACTTCAAACGATGTTAGCAATAGCTGTAATTTGTCTGAACTGCTTGGCTGAGGTCCGCTCCTCGGCGCCACTGATGCAACTTACCGATCTAAAGGAGTTGAACAAGTAGTAGAGAGCCCAGGCAATGATGATGATGTAGTAGATATTGAGCCAGAAGGACAGAACCACCGCAGCCAGACCCACACCTGGAGGAGGACGGGCATGTAGTTATCAGCATGTGACATAAACCAATAGCCAACAACATGAGGAGACAAAAACAAAAGCAAGCCTCAGTGCTACCTCACTGCACAGTTTCTCACAAGAATCTCACACTGATGATATCACTGTCATCTGTAATATCATCATAGGGAGTCATAAAGGGACATTTACCAGCCTGCAGGATGTAATTATCCATCATGCCATTTAGCATGAGTGCATACACTAAAACCGCCTTGGACGTCTTGAGGAAAGTGAGGTACTTTCAACATTCAACCATAAAGGGGATTGTAAATTTCTAGAGAGCAAAGACCCCATTTGTAGGGATGGACTCAGCAATTTGGAGGCCATCCTTTCCATATAGTACATTATCATAGTGCAGTTGAGATTAAGTTAAGATGGTTGAGTCGAGATCTGTCCTGACTGAGAAAAGAATGATACAGTGTGTCATTTGCTGTGTTTTGATGCTGGTCATCATCCTCCTTATCTTCATTCTTATTATGTCTATTTCTAGTGTTTACTTGCTCTTGGCTCTGAGTATCAGCTGGCACGGCAGCACATTCACCACCATTGTTGCTGCTGGTGCTGGCAGCGTTTGAGCTCTTTGAGTGGTAATATTGCTAGCAGCAAACACCAGCAGCAGTTGATTCTTTGATGAAAGAAAGTTCTCAACAAAACTTCTATTTTCCTCTCCTCTGTGTTTCCCTGCCACTTGGGTAGCTTTGCCTCTTTTTTAATTTATTTATTTATTTATTCTCTAACTTTTCTCGGGGCAACTGGTGCAGAGTTAAGAAAAAATGAGCTTAAAGTCAAGAGGCAATATTGAGCTAAAAGTCAAGTGGAAAAGAAAATTGGTTTTGAGTGAGAGAGCAGCATCCAAAGCAGATTCAGAAAAATCCATCCTTATCTTCCCAAAACTCAGTGATTTCTTCTAATTGATAAGAGGTGCAATCATGTCATAAACTCTTGATGGTGGAGAGTAGTGGGTTGAAAAATTAGACTCAGACATTTTCCCCAATTAGAGGTGGCGGCATACTGTACTGTTAGATTGATCAGTATGTCTGTGCACATCACTGAGGGAGAGCTTTGATTTTTCGGCTTCTACATGTAAATGTAAATGATGTAAGAACACATATACATCCGTCTCTTCCCGTTTTTATCCGCATGTCTCACCTTTCATCATAGGCATGAGTTTCCAGACCCCAAGCCCACCCACTGAGGTGAACTGGCCCAGGGACGTCTCCAGGAAGAAGAGGGGTATCCCAGCAAACACCAGGGTCAAAAAGTACGGGATCAGGAAGGCCCCTGTCACATCACCACAAAGCAGATGAAATACAGGGAAATGAGTTTAGTAAGACTTATGTCATGTTAATACATTAAAGACTTCAAAGTTAGAGAAAATATTTTTTACCCACATTGTATAACAATGTCATATACATATTCTGTATCTGCTGGTTGCAACGCTTCATTGAAGCTACATTACACTTCTATTGAGTGAAATATTCAAACCCAAGATGCCATTGTTTTATGGCTGCAGCATTACATCAAACAGAAAATATCTAGCTGTCTCGTGCATCATTTTATACAAATGTCCGCATAATTCAGCAGGACATATTTGGGATATTTGGAAACCTTGGGATCTCCACTAGAATTTAAAATAAAGTTTTGTGGGTTTGAACAAACCACACCAATGACAGACCTGCCTGTGGGAGAGGCAGAGCTGAAGAGATTAAAAAGCTAGTTACAAAGTTACAGTGATTTCAAATATTATACATAATACATTCAGAAGGTTTTAGGAGCATATCTATAAAGACTATTATATTTCATGATGTGTTGAACTAATACTCATAATTCTAATTGATTTTAACACATTTTATTGTTTGTCTTCATTTACAATTGAAAAGCTATTTTGAAATGTTGCTGTAATATTATCATAGCAGTGAGGGATCATTTTCTCCAAACTGTGCAATACCTCCAGGATATTATTAAGCGAGTTAGGAAACAGTCATGCTCTAATACTCTTATTATCTTTAACTGTACAATTTGCATCCAAAAGATACACATCCTCAGGAAACTTACTTTCCCAGACAAAACTTTTTTTCATACCCTAACAAAAACATTTCTGTAAATGTTAACTGTTTTGATGATATGTACCTAGTTCTTATAAAAAATTAATTCTTAATTATCCACTTACATTGCTTGAAGCCACCTTAGTACTTCATAAAAATACTGCTGTATTACCACCATGTACACTGTCATAAAATATAAATATTGTAATGTGACTTTTATAGTTTACAGTGTTCTCATGAATAACCTATCAGAGCCATTACGACATCAGCTCAAAATGTGTTTTAATTTAATGTAGTGCTGCTGTTGTGTGACTTTGCGTCGAGTTTCAAGGCATATGAGCTTTTTATATATTTGCTTTCACTAACAAAAATGTGCTATTTATCACCCAAGTATTAGTACTGTCATCTGAAAATGCCATATTTGTAGTAGAGCTTCACAAAAGTGGAACAAAAAGAAAAGGTTGATTCCATACATGACATGAGCATAGAAACAGCAAGCCCTGTCTTAAAAGCTGTGAGGACTTCATCATGGCCGCCCCCATCACGAACTGACTCAAATGATGGAAAAGTGAACAGTCCACTAAATGCATGCAGCATTTTATCATAAGACCTTTTAGGCTCCATCAGTCCCAGAATGAAGACCTTACCTCCACCGTTCTTGCCACACAGGTAGGGGAACCTCCAGACGTTCCCTAAGCCAATAGCGTATCCCACACATGACAGCAGGAAATCAAACTTGCCCTTCCAGCTGCCCCTGTCAGGCAGCTCCTCCTTCTTCTTTTCGTCTGCAGGGGCCGCAATAGGATCCAAATCCTCAAAGGGAACTGCTTGTTTGACTTCTGTCGGGGAGTTTAGGTCCACCGTGCTCTGCCCCGTCTTCCCCATAGTGGGATCACTACAGACCACTTGGGTCAGCGAACCACTAAATCCCTGCACCTTGTGATGGTTATGAAAGTTTAAGTCCCCTCTGTGTTGTGCTGAGGCTTTCACACTGGGCTTGCTCCTCAACTGGACAGTGATGTGCTGATACTGACTGTGTGGAAAATCTGTGGACCAAGACACAATATCTTCAGTTTGGCAGTTTGTGCAGAGGTGTTAAACAAAATATCTGTGGGAAGGATTTTGTATTTTTTCGCTGTTGTTGTTCTGTTTGACAGTGAGTGGGTACAGAGAACTACTCTTCAGTTTATAATTTACTGATGTCATTTTATTTTTATGGTCTGGGCCAGTCCTATAAATATTGGTGAAGACGAGCAACTGTCTCCCAAAGCTAGAAACCTGACATCCAAGATATCAATCTGTAATAGAAGATGTAAATTGTGAAGCTGCTGCGTAGAAGATGACTTGGGGTAAAATGGTGCACCAAAAGGACACATTTTCTCATTCAGAGGAGGGAGACGTCAGCATGTGTCCATCAACAGCCACGCTTCCAGTCAAAGCGTCCTTGAGCAAGACAAGAACTCCTACCTGCTCCCTCATCAGCTCTAAAAAACAAAACAAATATGAGCATGGTTTTCATGTAAATGTGGCTGTTAGAGAGTAAATCTGCCTAGACAGTCAGTCATTCAGCTGTTCATGGTCTGTCAAGCAGTTCCCATCAAATACTGTTTGGCCTAGAAAGAGCACAAATGATTTTTTCACAACATTGGTCAATTGTGTTGTTAAGTAGCCTTTCATGATAGATTACTGAAAGAACACTGGATAGATTCACTCTGCTCTATCCTGATATTTTTTTAGGCAATTTCACAGCTTATTTTGACACCCACAGGAGCTTTGAAACTGTGGGCTCCCGCTGAGCGCTCCTATTGTGTTACTCTTCTGCATTCAATAGATGCAATAAATCATCAACCATGTTGCACAAATTTGAAGGCTTGCTTTATTTGATGCGTCTGTGGGACTTCTGTTGGATCCAATGGGCTCTGCAATTCTCAAAATAATTTTTTACTTTTAGTTGCTTTTGTATTTTTCCAGTCTGTTCAAATGGAAAATATAAATATTCAGTTTCAATTTGCACCTCTCATGTTGAAATGCCTTTTTCCTACTACCAATTCACAGATACATCATTTATGCCCCCCCTGGCCTTTGATGTTGTTGATATAAAAGAAGTATTAGCCAAGTGTATGAGGCGAAATTATTAATTTCTACTTTGTGATATGTACAATAGACACAGAGGTTCAAAACAGTGACATCACAGTAGTGAACTGTATTGTATTTGAAAAGTATAAATCAAAAGTTAAATTCAAATTTGTTTGACACTTGACTGAGACTGATGAAAGATTTAAACAGTGGCTGCACTGTCCAGTTGGAGCAAGACTGATCAAACTAATTCTATGCACATTTCTGCTGTAAAATTAATTATCCTCTTTCACACATATTGCACATAATCAATCACTTTAGGTGGGCACAAAACCCCTACAAAATGTGAAACGATCAAAAAAGCTATTTTCAAATGATTTAGTTAGTTACTAGCTTGAAAAATATTCCCACAACATGAAACACTTTCCCAACAGGACATTCAGAGATTCCTTTTGATGATGTAATTACTTTAGATTCAGACTTAATCGGACTGTTTCACAACTGAGGAGCTTTTAGAGGCCGTTGCACAGATTTATGTCTTACCTTTCATTAGCAGAGAACTTGTGGGCAGAGAAAACATTCCCATCTTGCTGATTTGTGCACAGGTTTTACACCAAAAAGGAGAATTAAAGGAGAATTCCACTCAATTTATGTATTAATAGCTGTTATTATCTGTATTTCTATCATGAAAAAATGCTTATTTCCAGGACAACCCAGTCAATATTTGAAAATGAGGAACCCTGCAGATTGTTGATAGCGCCCTGTGTTTTGATTGAGTTATATTTACACTCTATCCTTTTATCAGTTTGTGCAACAACCTGACTAGATTTAGCTTACGCAGTGACTCAATTAAAAACAGTAAAGCATAAGGAGGAGGAGGGGGAAGCAAGTGCATCCTACCTGGGAGATTTCCACGTACCTTGTCAGGTCATCAGCATCAGTCTGTACACCTGCACCACAAACTTCCTGGCAATTCCAGTAAACATACAAAAGGAAAGATGATCCGTTTAGTCTCAGCTGTGAAAGGCCTCCATCCAACGTTCCCAGCCCAAGGCAACAGTCACAATGTCCCTGTTGCCAGAAAGTTTCAATTTTTTTTTTCAGCCCCCTCTATCCTTTACATTTTTTTTTCTTTTTCCGGTAGCAGCATGGCTTCCCTTAGTGGGCCTGTGGCAGTTTCTGTAGCTGGTATCGAGTGGCTGATAATAAAGTTCGACCTGTTGTCTGATTTGATTACTGCTCAGTGCTGACTGGTGAGGCCCCGGGGCCATGGGGGAGAAGTCGATCGCCCAATTCTGGTGGGGCATTCTACCAGCAGTAGCAGTGTGTGTGTGTGTGTGTGTGTGTGTGTGTGTATGTATGTGCGTGTGAATTGTGTGTTGTGATAGCTCAGGGCAACTCTTGCCAGTACGGTTACCATGGTATTTCCCAACAGAGAAGGGCCTGATCAGTGAAAGAACTCATGGAGTTTTGGGAAATGAAACAGGCAATGACTGTGGGCACAAATCCTGGAAATGCATGACCACAAACGCAGCCATGCCAATCTGAGCTATGACACAATCATCTCTTAATGTGACCTTATATTCATCCCCAGTGAGCTTTCTGTTCCAACTGAATGGAATATAGGACAGATCAAACTGCAAGAGCTTGCAGCAAGTAAACCAAATACATTTTTTAAACAATGATTCACTTCACTTTCAAATTTCATGGTCAAGGCAATGAATAATTTGGTATATATGTGCATGCGTGAATACATCATTGTGTGCATGTGTGAGTTTTTACTCGCATGTGCATATGTGTGAGTATAGCCATGCCATATGCCTGCCATCTCAAGCAAGGCTGGATCTTGGCCTGCATCTCCAGGCAAATAGCATCGCCTTCTGCTGGGTTCCTCAAACAGCTGCCAAATGGACCATTGCACCCAGCACTAGAGGCACATACACACTCTCTCTCTCTCTCTCTCACACACACACACACACACACACACACACACACACTGCAGACAGCGAGAGAGGGAAGAAATTCAAAGATTCTGATACAGAGTCTGGTGCTGTGTGCCACTGTCTGAACTGCCTGCCATGTAACGCCTCCTGAAACAGTCACTTCACTTCACTTCAATAAATCTCATCTAAGTTTGTCTTTCTGTCATCAGGTGCCAGGCACTGCTAGTTGTGGCCTATCACTGACATGTATTAAATGGCTATCCAGACTATTTCACATGCATTCCTGTGAATTTCAAAACCTTTAATGTAAAGAAGTAAGCTGTTGTTGTCAATGTTACGATTATCATGGATACAGTGGCATTGCTTGTCATCTTTTTAATATTCTATCTATAAAGTAAAACAATGTCTTCATTAATATAAATTAAAGTGGATATGAGACGCAGACCCTTCTGTTTCTCCTGGCAGGTAAGCCCCCCCTATTTGATATCTGTTTCTGCTATTCAATCAAAGCAGCCAATTAGAGAGACTAATGAACATTCCCACAATGCCCTGGCAGCGGACACTGTACTCATAGCCTATTGGTTTGCCGGTGGGTGGGTAGGGCTGGCAGATAGGGGGATCAAAAGTAAGAGATTAAATCATATTAGAAGCTTAATTACACCCCTACTGAGTCGTTCTTGTCAAAAGCAGATTAGACGTAATCTTCGGCGAGATTTATCGTCCATGTGGACCTGAGCAATGATGGCTGGCTGAATTGGAGTTGTCAAAGCTGGTTTTCATCAATCTGTTTACAGCGTCCCCGGATCAATGTGGCCTAATTATGATTCCGGAGTGTCTAGCTCCAACAATAATAGGGAACAATTAAGTAAGTAATAGAGACAAAATGACAAGTAATAGCATGTCATAAAATGAAAGTAAACTTTAAGTTCAAAAAGTATTGTCAGAGTTTGGTTGGCCTTGTTTTCATCCTTGATAAAACGCGGGGGAGTATGAAAGCAGGCGGCAATGCCCATCACATGAGCTCCAAATATGGAAACTGAACACCTACTCATGATTACCACAGCTCTGTTCAAAATAGACTAATCATTGTCCCCTGCGATCGAAGATCAGGGAAGGGACTATGGATTGGGCTCCATCTATTTGTCCGTGCGTGATTTCTGAGCCTTTGGTGGCCTATTTTGGACAAAACTTTGGGGAATGATGGACTTTGACACCAGGTTCCAGCATTTAGAATATAAACCTGATTGTCCCACCATAGAGCCACCACCAGGCCAACAGGGCGCTAAGCTTCATGCTCAATATCTCGGACACTGCTGGGTCAAATTTGTTGAACCTTTGGTGAATGATATGTTTTGACATTGATGTCCAGTATCCACAAAATGAAACTGATTAGCCCACCACAGCACCACCAACGGGCCAAAAAGTCCCCAAGCTTCAAGCAGCAATGTCTCAGACACTGCACATTGCTCATACAAAAAAACAAAACACCAATCGTGGGGGACATCATGGTCACTATTGACTTTTTTCTAAGGAGGAACAATCATTTGCCCTTATTAACTTTAAAATTCTTGTAATATTGATGTACTGACACTCTACAGGATAGTGACCCATTCTGTATCTTTGTTAAAAATGTGAGTCTCAGGCACTTCTCTCAAGAAGACCCACATATTACGCTCAGAAAAGCACTCCAGACATGGCACAAAGATAAATAAGTAGAAACAAATCCATAAACATTGTTCACATAAAAGCTGATTTAACTTAATCAAAACCAGTCTTAGGAATTCTGCGTGCTGTGAATTACAAATTGAGAGACAGATATGGCATGTATTTAAAACCACTATACACCATTTACAGGATCCTTTGCTTTTCAACTAGAGCTTTACTTGGTTTGGATACTTCATGTGATTTCCTGAATCTGCAGGTCAAATTTTGGCTGCATGATCATTTGTATGCACAAGTTGTGTGGTACTGTCACTGTACAATGAACGTCTGCATACACTGTTAAACTCTGTGAATTGCCAATATGTCTCCAGTATCTCCAAAAACAAGATAAATTCCTGTAGAAGGCAATTAAAGTAAGACTGATTTGTTCCAACTTCAGTCAAGGATACAAAAAAAGTTTAGTCTCATGGTCCTATAAGACATTTAATGTTGATAAATGTTTGGGTTATGGCAGTTATGTTACTCTGTAGCCATTCTGTTAGCCATAAGTAAGACTGTGCGTATTTGAATGGATGAAGATGCGCTGCCCATCAGTACATAAGTTAGAACTGCACTGCATTATGATACATAAATGACTCAGCAAATCCAGGTGTTGTAACCTTGCACGCAAAACATAAAAAGGAGTCAGCATATCCCGGACAATTGCCCAAAAAGCTGAGTAATGATTCATGTACAACATTTAAAATAAATTATGTGTGCACTAACTGTAGCTCTGCAAGATTTTTCATACAGTTATCAAAGCCACAATTGCTTTGCTTTACATAACAACGATAAGACAGACTAAAAATCAATGACCACTACCCAATGCACTAACAGCAACTATTATATTTTAGGTAGGGGCATGAAGTTTAATTACAAGTGATTTATAATCATTAAATCCATTACAATTTGAATGCTGAGACAGTACATTATAAGAGAAGTAGACTTGCTCTTATTCATAAATGGGTTCATAAATGGGAAAAATACTTCTCAATAACTTTATAAACAGGTAAGGTTTCAGAAAGGCTGCTGTCTTTGAACCCTCCTTGTGGAATTTGTTTTAATTCACGCCACACGTCATCTGTGAATCAATGTGGGTGTTATTGTACTGCAAGGAACACCTAGAGGCGACTGGCATGCATAGATAGCGAGCTAATATGAACGTTTTCATCCAGTAATGCAGAAGGATGGAGGATGGCGCATAAATTTTAATCAGTTAAGGACAAATATGGGGCGAGGGACACATCAGAGGGCGATTGTGCTGATGAGAGGGAAGAGGAGAGAGAGATGGAGAAAGAAGATGAAAGATGATGAGGTGGGAAGGGGCAGAGAAATCGGTGCAAATAATGAAGAAAAAGGTGTATGGAGGTTGGGTCGGAAGAGAGAAAAAGAAAAGATAGTGAGATGAAAATGGGAAAAGGTGATATACCTCAATAGTGTTACGGTAGATAAGAAGGGGACAAGATGAGTAGAGTGATACATAGAAAAGGGGGAAATGATTGCAAGAAAGGAGGGCGGATTGTTCCATTGATGGAGATAAAAGGAAAAGCTGAAAGAGAGAGAGAGGACACAAGGTAAAAGAAGTGACTGAGGGCATTGAAAGGACCTCATTTACAGTTTGCCTGATACATGAATCCTGTAGAGCTTCACTGGCATCACCACAGGACGTTTTATTCCTCCCTGGAGATCTATCAGCCGCCCCATTCTGCCGTCTTCCCATAAGCCCTGAGTCATGGTATACCATTCCAAGCGTATCAAGTCATTACAATCTAGCTATATGCACAGTCATACCCCTAATGCCTCCACGATAAATTTCACCGATGCATCATCACCATCACAGCTCTAAATTGGCAAGAAATACAGTAAGAAATACAATCTATGGTATGAGGAACTTTTTGCGATCGGTTACTTTGACGCGTTCAACATTACTTTCATCAGAGGTTCTCCTTAGTCATTTGCATCAAATGGGAGACTGAACGATGAGGTCAGACATGTCCAGCATATTTAAATTCTCCTTTTCCCACATCTTACCTGATGGGAATTGCTGCTGAGCACAGCAAACAATCGCAAGCTCCATTAAGCCCTGATGAAGACATATGGCGACGGTCATATACTGTAAGCAACAGAGTGATGCATGTCCGAACAATAATGAGTTGGGGAGGGGTCTTAAGTGTCCTTGAGCAAAATGCTGAATCTGAACCAGCTGACCTTTGACTTCCCAGTGGAGGGATGTACAGGATTGATTTCCCTCCAACAGTTTCCCTCATCTTCTAAATAATAATAATAATAATAGATGTGTGAGGCCCAAAAGAATGAGTTTACCTGACTTTTCTAACTCTGTTAACATGGCTACCAAGTGCATACATTGCAATTCATTGAACATTCAATTTCCTATAGCCTCATATAATTAAAGTTCTTAGACCTAATTAAGATCAGTCAAGAACAACTGCCATTCAGCCACATGCTGGCAATGAGCCACTGATAAAAATCATACTGATGATAGCAAATCCACCAACTAATCATGGAGAAAGCCAGTGGCATTTTCATGGGGTAGTATTAGCATAAATGGTTGTTTGATACCAGTGCACATGCAGCCAGTGCCTTAAGTATTAATCATAGTCTGAGAACAACACCACTGAAGAGATTTCCCAATCAAAAACACATAAGCATGGCAGTCATATATTAGGGATCTCACGCTGTTCTAGTACAACCAAGGGTGAGGATAGCAGGCTCAACTGACAAAAAAAAAGAAAAAAAAAGTGGAATAAGCATGAAATTTGGTGGTTGAGTCTTAATGGTTCTTACAGCTGGCCAGACTCACTAATAAATTATGTACATATTTTACTTTTTGTCAGTTTAGTGTGAACAGTCCAAGCAAACCTTGGCAATTTTGCTTAGCGCACCTTCAAACTTGATTAAATCCTTTGTCTTGATCCATGAGCAGAAAGCCTGCATGAACATATCTGATCCAACTTTTCAGAAAGTCATGATAACAAGCTGAAAATGAAGCCGCAGCAGCCACTGACTTATTGTCCAATGCCACAGGGTTTGATTGGAGCATTGTGGCATAATTATCAGTAGAGTCTCTCCCCTGTTTACAACAGCCAAATTTGGATTTACATTCAGTATTCTTCCCTGTGCAGAAACAAAAGTCCCCCTAGCCTTGAAATATCTCCTCAGTTTCTACAGGCTCATATTTCATATCTTTATTTTGTTCCCAACAGGGAGTAGGCAGCTCACCTTTTTCTTTGTTTGTCTTTTATGAGGGAATGAGACAAGCGCATACAAAGAAAGGGTATCAGGGATCATTTGAGATAAATCCAGTCTCATCTGTGAAGTGAAATAACGACGCTGTACAATGAAGTCAACACGATAACCCAGCGAGCTCGGTTTGGGCATGCCAAGTGATTTCAGACTTAAGCCGGGACATTTTGAGTTGCTGGCAAGCTGCAAATGTATGAACAAAACACTCGAAATCAAGGCCTCTCAGACTTGAAGTCTGTACTTCATCCTTTTTGATTTTGCAAAGCAAAGTTCAAGAGCTACTCTTGGCATTGGTATGTTGTTAATGTGGTTGCACTGCCCGAAAATGCCAAAGAAAAATATTTCATCCAAATATTACCTATTTCCTCACACAGTTTACTAAAAGGGCAATCTGTTCAGCTTCATATCAAACAGTGACATTGTGTCTGTTGCTGTGATGTTCTCTTTACCTTCTCTTAACACTGCTCCATTTTTGTTTTTGACAGGAGCAGAACAGAAAAATTACACTACATGAGTTAGAGTTAGACTTGGGAAAAGCCCATGGCTCCCTCCTGCTTTGGCCAACACCTCTGCAGTTAAATAGAGAACCATGGGCAAGGCATGGGCCATTGCATATCACCCCAACACTACCTATCTATGCTTCAGAATCAATGACTGGTGTTGCCGTCTTATTCAAAAGACAGAACTTCTTACAAAGAGTCAGGGTAAACAACTGGTGTCGATGTAGCTTCAGGGGTTAGGATTAGCGCTCAGCATATGCCATGTGGCTTCCTGAAGGTCTGGTTGCTGAAATGATGATGTACTTAAGTTTTATAGGAGCTGATTTATGTCAGTGTTGATGAGTAGTTACAGTGATAAGAAATACTTGAAGTGGTATACTGCTTGCAAACCCCCAATTTTTATTCATCCTCTCGCTGGCAAAAACAGCAAACCCTGCCCATGTGAAGACACACCCAATGGGAGGCCTTTTAGCCCCCAGGGCCAGAGTTCCACAGGGCGGGTCGTTCTGTACAGTCGGGGGCGGAGGGGGGATGCAATTGGGCGGAACTGCCTGTTAATTGAATGCCGGTTTGGATTATACAGCTGACTGAGCTTGGCCTTTTGATGGAGAAAGGCTTGATAAAGTTCATGCTCTCCAAATTACACATATTCTATGACATCACAGATATACACTGCCTATGTATTTGTGGCTGCATGTCCTTGGGTGAAGTTCTTATTTGGTATAGAAATAAGGAGGCAGAAGTAGGTTCATCACATAGGGTGCAGAGACACACATCTGTACTATATTTTTTGCTGTGCTGCCACATAACAGGAACAAGATCTATTTGAACCGAGTGACACTCTGATTATGTTGAACTTGTTGTTTTAGTATCGAATGTTTACCTTCACTGGGCAAGAGATCAATATGAATAGATTCAAAATAGTCACATTGAACAAGGGTATTGACCATACTGATATGGTTATAAGATTTATACTGTTTATCAGCATTCTTTACACAGGGCACAAACCAAATAGCAACTGAAACACATTCAGAAGCACAGCAGCAGATTCCTTATAATGAAGAAAAACAATTCACATGTGTGTGATAGAGATGTCAATTGTGCGCAAGTGTAAAGCCTTTGACCATGACAGCATCATCAGTACAGTCGTGTAACTTCACCAGAATCTATCATGCTATATTCAAATTTTGCATTCATTAAGACTACATTTACCGAATGTATTAACTGATGTGTCTGCATGATATATGTAGTGTGGAACATGGGAGTGACTCTGCATCCCATATCACTCACTATTCCACCAGTTGAATTCCCAACTGAGTGATTGTACCTGTGTGTCAAGGGTGCACACTTGGCAAGTGGCTGTACTATTTATTCATCATTTCTAAGTTATTTAGGAAAAAGAAGGACTACCAAACTCAAGTTACAGTTAAAACATGAATTTCTCTTTAATAATATGGCAAACAGAAGACAGTATGTAGAAACAAACTCTCACTGAGGCGTTCTTTGTTTCTGCAGTCACTTCCTGGTTTGGCCAAAGAGACCGCCATGTTTACAGTCACTTTTATATCAGACATTTGGAGGATGAGTGGTAGGATCCACATCCTAATTGTGTCAAAACAATCTTAAGGACTAAAGTGGAATGAAAAAGAAAGAAAGAGCTGTAACAAAGTGAATTCTTTAAAGATCTAAATATTAATACATGGTTTGTGTAATGGTCTATAATTAGCTTTAAGCAAATTGTTTCTCTTACCTCAAGTAAGACAGCTGGACTGTGACAAAAGGGGTGGGGGTTAGAGTATTTCAGCTGAGCAGTTTTGACCTAAGGGTTAGTCTGCACAGGACTACTGAGGTGTTCTCCTCTCCAACTTAAAGGTGAAGTGTGTTCATGGCTCAGTACTAGTATGGGTACTGGTTGTTTGTGCATTAACTTGTGGAAATGTTTATTTTGATTGTACTTATTTTTAGACAGTAAACACCAAATCTATTTTTGTCACCTTGTGTTGTTTGTGCTATGCCATCCTTAATGCAGTCATAGTGGCAATGTTATAGGTTTGACAATGGGAACTAACACAATTTGGAATTGCAGGTAAACAGTATGGTAATGTTACGGTAAACTGCAACAAGGCATGGTAATAACTGAAATGTGCCAGTTGCAGAATTTTGTTAATGTAGCAAGCTAAATATGCAGGATTACTGAATTTTACATGAGAGCTAAAACTTACAGCATGTTCAGGCTGACCGTTTTTTTGTTGGAAATAGTATCATTGTTGTTTCTGAACAGTCAGTGCAATACATTATAATACAGTCTGCATGGTTTCCTTAATGGCAGTTCTCTCTTCCATTTACTTCCATCTCCACTGAAAACACACTGTTTCTGTCACAGGCAAAACAGCTTTGTGCTTAGAGCTACAATAACTGAAATCAGGTTTATGACTCAGTCTGACCACAAGAACCATGAAGACTCAGCCATTAAATTACATACTTATTTGAGAGAGGGAGATGGAGAGACAGAGAGACACAGAGAGACACAGACAGAGAGAGGGAGTGAACACAAAGGATCGGCTCACGTGCGAAGTCACACTTCCGCGGCCAGTCTGAACATACCGTTAAGTAATCGGTCATAATAAAAACAAAAAAATAGAAGGAATGGACTAATGTACAAAAAAAGTCCCTGATCTCCCTGAATATTCATTCAACATCATGTAAACATTTTTGATATTTTGCATATGATTACAACCATATAGATGTTGGTCTTGTGAAAATGATAATCTCAGCACCACGAGCTGCAGGTCTGCGTCTGTCAGGAACACACATCAGACACCGCTTGTATCCTCCATCATCACCTTCTCGTCCCGTTCGCCCGCTGCCCTGGGTGGCTTCTGCTGTCCTTGGAAGATGACACAGCCGCACAGAGTGAGCACTGGCTTGTCTGGCCAAGCCTGGCGCAGATCGCTGGATGGTGTTGTCATGTTTTTGGCGTCCTGAAAGAATTGGGAACAATGCAATTAAAGATTCTGTCATGAAGCACATACGCACACAACGCACTGCGACATCAGGTGCAGAGGAGAAAGAAGGAAGAATTTAGGTCACCTCTTACTGGAATCCAATTGAAACTGAACAGATACATTGCTATATTCCTATTACGTCATCATTTGAACTGCAGTCCACTCACCCTGCACCATGAAACCACAATGTAAGCGGGGATGCACATCAGTGGGGTAATTCTGAGTAGTGCGGCCAGTGCAGAAGCCCAGGGGCCTGGAAAGTAGTTATACACCGCTATATGGTGTCCACTGTTCTGCAGCTCATGCATCAGAGTCAGCTGGGGAAAGATAATAGTCAAATTAAACCTACATTGTGAAACAAGACTACTAATGTGTCTTGTGCATATGGAAAAAAAAGCAAAATTGAACTTTGGTAGAGTGTTGTATTGAAAAATAAACAAATGTTGTTAATTGCTTCGTGCTTCCCTGAGCTGCAAATCTATGATCTATTTTTGTGTGACAAAATCAGTCCCAAAAAACACTTTTAGCACATAAATGCAAATAAAATCGATTATGCCAATATTAAAAAAAACAAGTCCTGGTACCCCTTTTTTCATGCAATTACACTGATTTGTTAAAGTATTATCAAGTCACTTGTTTGTGGCACAAGGTTACAATCCAGACGTTACCTGCAGACACTACTACTTTCCAGTTCAAATAAGAAAATAATAAGAAAAGTGCCTTTTAATTTCCTAAACAAAATGGCTATTGAGGCATGTAGCTTTTTGTACTGGCATTATCTCCTTTTTCACATTTTTTTGTTTCATTTTGGTACCAGTTTTACTGCGCGATGGAGGCAAATGCAAATACAGTATTCTGGATTAGCAGCCTAGGGAGGCATGGAGCAATTAATAAGAACATCTAATGAGAATATTTCACCACCATCTGGACTCATATCACGTCCAGGAAACTGTACAACCCAACACCCTGCCAAAATTCAATTTTGCTTAAACATCCAAAACAAAGAAAGGAATAAGAAATGATGCATAAACAGGAAACCATAAAATGCCCAAGTAGCACTTGCAGAGATGAAGCTGACTTCTCCATGTGAAGGCACTTTCAACTTGGAAAGCTGCAGCTTTGATAATGGTTGATGTTAATGGTTTGTGCTCGGGTTTGATTTTCTGAGGATGCAGAATGGAAATTCAATGCTGTTTAGCAGCTAACTAAGGGAGTCGGATGTCAGATTTTCCCACCAGCACTTAAATGTATCATAATAGTTATGGCTAAAAAGCAAAAACCATCTAATTGTGGAAATCCCAAATTCAGATCATCACCAAAATCCAATCTGCTGATCCCTGGGTTGAGGGCTACCTGTCCACCACATTTCATCCAAATCTGTTCAATACTTTGAGATATCTTTCCAAACAGACATGTAAAAACATAAACTACTTCCAGCTTCACTGGTGGAGGTAATTCACTGACCCTAATTCTGAATTACTATGGCTGATTTTGGTGCTTGTATCGATCATGCCTTCCCTGAAGTGTGAAACAGAGCGTTTTCAGGTAAAGTCAGCTTTATTCCTTTATTTTCCTGTACCTTAGCTCAAGCATATAATTACTGATACGGCAGCATGAAATATCTGCAACACTCAGCAAAGTTAAAAGGCCAAGAGAGAGGGAAACAGCAAAGAAAGGAAGAGGAGCAGGCAGTGAAAGGTTTGGGGAAAACAAGGAATACAAATAAAAGGGTGAGAGAAAATAGAAATTAAGACAGGGAGCTATATAGTTGGGTGAAAGGGAAGCAGAGGAAAGACACAAAGGAAATGAAAGAGGAAAGAGAGATGTGACCCAGGTGTGTGTGGCTCACCCCACAGATGAGTGGTGTGACAAACAGCCAGCAGTACTTCAGGACGGGGAAGGGCTGGTACCCTATCATGTCCTGAATGTTGTCATAGAAACGGTTGGCACCTGCGAAGTCATGCCCAGAAGTTGTTAGTCAATCAAAGGGAATGCAATTGTTCTATTTTTATAGAGAACGCTCTAAAACACATGGGGCCCCTGACTGAACACAGGGATGAGATGGGGAAGACTCAGCTTTGTGGAAATCTATTGGTGTTGAAATATTAGCTCTTGCTGGGAAATAATTCAAATTTAAAAGAATATGCCCAAGCCTTGCAGAAGACAATGGTCTCTGTCAAAAATCCTTTTTCTAAACTGCTCTGTAAAGGCATTAGAGTCAATGCTCTTTTAAAATGGTATGTGATACTATAGCTGTGTTTGGAGAAGTTTAAAGAACTCTATGGGTCAATACACTGTGTACAACAGTGCATAGGGAGTTATGAGTTCTGTATTGGTATATTAGCAGAGGACCATCAAGAACCCCACTGGAAACAAGCCCTGAGTATGTATGGAAAATGTGATTAATTAGGTAAGTGATTAAGCAATTGAAGAAGACATAACATAGCTTATGTGCTCATACATAGCAAAAGAATTTAACCAATAGCTGACGCCTTTTTCACATTAAATAGAACCAAATTCTAATAGCAGTGATTCAATTTTTTATATTTTTATAGCACTGTCTATGCACAGCAACAGAGCAATCTAACATTCTGTTTCAGTTTTGTTTCTATTGTGTATTTCATATCTGGGTATTTGATGTCATTATGTCTGGAGGTTAATTGAGGCCAGACTGTCTTGAATGCCAGACATGCAGTTATTACAGGTTCCAGTCATTACTGTTATGATTTAATGCAGGGCTACAAGTAATGTGATCAGGGATTTGCAGCATTTTTGTTGGTGTAATTTAACTCACAGAATACGGGTTGTCATGGCTACGAAGGCCCCCAAACCCTAAAAACAACAGAGTTTGTGCCTTTATAAGGTTCCGGCTTCATGTTCTAGAATGTTAGAAAAAGCGGGAGAGTTGGTTCACTGAAGAGTTCAGAGATGTCACTTTTTACAGGTTCTCTTTCAGTTCACCTCAAGTTCAAAATAGATTTAATAATTTCAGTTTTGTCTCAACAGCAGCACTGCTTCTTTTCCCTACTGTAGTGCAATTAAGTGATAAAGTGGTAAATTTACGGTTCCTATAGTAACATACTTTCGTACATTTTCCACCGATACACAATTTTATACAGAATGGAGAATTTGTAAAATCTTCCAGACCATCAGAAAAGCAGATGGCAGAAGCTCCACCAATGCTTGAGGGAAATATCAGGATTCGGCCCTCAGTGGGAGACAAGATGAAGAATGGGGAGCAAGAGCAGGAGAGACTGGTGAGATGCCAGTGGTGGAGGAGAACCCAGTGATACGTCAAGTCAGGACAAAGGAGGAGTGGAGGAGGGGGTGTGAAAGAGAAATGAGGATAAGAATGCTGTTCACCTTTAGCTGACAAAGGGAGAAGAGAAGAGAAGAGAAGAGAAGAGAAGAGGAGAGCTGGAAAGACAGGAGAAAAAGGAGATGAGATGGGTACAAAATATGGCCTGGTTGATGGAACAGCATCCACAGATTGACTTTACAAATGTAGAATGGCAGAAAGAATTGCCAAGCCCAACTGGGGAATCAGACACAGCTCCTGAGAAGGAAATAAATCCAGAGACTCTCTCCATCCAGGAGGAGAGAGGGACTGAGCAGCTGAATTTAAATTTGGCTGAGGAATTATCTCCAGACATAGTACAGTAGTCCACAGACTCACTCTGGAAAGGCAGAGAGGCAGAACGAATGGCCAAACCGCTCATTTTGGGAAGAGGAGGCAGCTCCAGAAACTGATCAATATCTCACTTTGCCGAGGGAGATATGCAGCATGCGTGGTGGAACCTTACTTCTGAAGAGCAAGTACTTCTTAAAATGAAAATGCGAGTCTCAGATTCGGAGCCAGTCACAGAAATTGAGCATATACATGACCGCTGTGTTGGTGAGAGCACTTCCATAGAGGATATTGCTGCAAGTGAAAAATTCCAAGAGTAATACCTACAGCCTCATGAAAGAAAATGACTTGTTTTGGGAAGAATATCAATATAGTGAGGAATGATGTCCAGAATGAAGATAAAGGCGAGAGCAGAGGTACTCGGTCTCTGATAATAAAGGAGGACATAGTGATGACACCGCTGCAGCAGAATCATCAGGAATGATGGCAGAAGAAGACTGGGATATGGAAATGTGAGATGAACACTTTCGGTATAAGCTGTGGACCGCTCCTGACAGATCTGAGGAGAAGAGACGAGCAATAAATGTATCCGGGAAGAAAAGCAGCAAGACCCAAACTCAAGAAGGAGGTGTGCATCCATAAAAGGAAAAGGAGAGATAGAGGGTGATGAAAAGGAAGTTTAAAACCAACCATCAAACCATCCATCCACTGCATTACACTGCCAAGGAGGGACTGCCTGGTCCAGATCTCCAATTGAAAACCAGAAGGTGTTGCAGGGGGCTCTGAAGCAGTGGCAAGAGTCCCACTCTTTTTTGGTAATGAAACATCAAGAGCAGAACAGGGACACCTGATGTCCTGGCTAAATCACCACCTCTCCACTGGCTTCCTTGAAGCAAGGCAAGAGTTTTGGTGAAACAACAGAAAAAAGATCAAGGAAAACAATGAATACTGAGTAAAGGTGGATAAAAGTCAGAGGGTTCCTCGTTATTGACCGAGGAAAAAATTGTATAGCAAACATCCCAAAAGTCCTGAGTTTCAACCAGATTGCTGCATTCCTTGAAAAAACTCAAAACTGTCACAGTCCCACATCCATCCAGTCCGCCTGGATGTAAAAATGGTAAATTAATCTCTACTGATGACCTCTCACCTGTCAAACTAGTTCTTGGAGATTGTGTATACATTACATATCATCTTAACTTGGCGACTGGATCTGTTTTATCTTTCAGATGCTTCATCATAACCTTGTAAGAGCGTGCTGAAATGTGGCACACATGCAGAGCGGTAGGAGGAGAATGCGCTGGTAACTGAGCTGGTCTGTACAGATAAGATCATGAGGATAAATTGATTGAACTTTATGAAACAAGTGCTGCTTTCAGGATGGCAAACGCTGAGGAAATAGGAAGATCTTCAATTTGGCAGCAATTCCTGTGTGACTTATATCAAATGAAGATATCAAACACTATATTCCCATAGGTAGTGAAGATAACAATTACATAGTCCATGCAGTTAAAGTTATCATAGAAGTCCCCCTTCATGACTACCTCCTGAATCTATCACCCAGCCTACTTTTACTCAAATAATGCTGTACAACTGAGTGGGTATATTGCAACACAAACACCTTTTGATAGCTGAAAGGAACAAATTGGCTTTATTCTTTAAAAAAATAATTATAGGGGTATTGGAAAATTGGAAACAGTGCATCGGTAGTTCAGTGACATGCAGTGCATACAGTAAAGCAGCACATACTGTATAGCACAGTAGTGTCAGCCAATGACATGACATACCATACACCCAGGCAATGATGACAGTCTCAAAACAGGCGATGAACAGCAGGCCGATTGCACTGGGACCGTATTGGTCAAGCAGATTAAAAAGCAGTATCCCTCCCTGAAACATAAACAGAGGATTTAGACAGGTGGAAGAGAAGAGAAGAGAAGAGGAGAAGAGAAGAGAAGAGAAAAGAAGACTGTACCTGCCTGCCAAAAGGAGAACCATGTTGTCTTTTTCTAACTTGCTCTCTAGATCCCATCCCTCCTTATTTTGCAATTTGCTGCAACTCAGAGCAATTAGCAGAGGTGAGAGGCTATAGCTTTCCCATTTATGACATAAACAATGAAATGAACCCCCTTAATTACTTGTATAATTTAATTACCAACACTGTTTACCCAAAGTGCTCACCATCCCCCTTCTTAAATTTAAACAAATGCACACTTCTGAGGCTTATTCCCCCAGACTCTCCTTACCCTTGCAGCTGCTTACCTCAGTGACGAGCGGGAGCCCCAGCAGGAAGCAGACCACGGCGATGACCAGGGCCAGAATCTCTCTCCTGCCTGGTCGCCTGAGGTAACGTGGGAACATGTCTGCGATGGCTGTGGCCAGGCTTTCCACGCACACAAACTGCGACGGGCAGAGAAGGGAAAGCAGATTAGCATACATTTCCAGTGCATATGCCGTAAAAGCGAGAGAACACACTGTTCCCATGAACGCTTATGAAATTATACACACAGGTACACGCACGCACAGAACACCTTGCTCATCCCCAAATTGACAACTCACAACAAATTCACTGCTACACACACAGATATCACACATAAAGCACTTTATAGTGGATAATCATACCTGGCTGTCCAGGCCCATGAAGAAAACCATGAGGAAGAAGAGCACAACCCAGAAGGAAGAGACGGGCAGCATCGACAGAGCTCTGGGAAAGGCTACGAAAACCAGACCAACACCTGGGTGCAGGGAGATTGTGGACACACCTATTGAAATATGCTACTGTGGTGCAGCCTGCAAGTCTGGAGACTCACAATCATTTGACACAGATGTGCTGGAGTGTATTTCATTTTTATTTTAGCCTGTGCCCACATCACATGTTGGTCAAGGGGAAGGAATCTGTCAAAACTGTAAAAGGTGGACGTCTGTCTTGTCATATGCACAAGCCACTGTGATTGCAAAAGTGGAGACACTCATGTAAAAATTAAATATTAACTGTAACTGAGCATAAGGTGCCATCTGGTGGACATCAGTGTCAACACGCAGGCTACAATTCATCTCTAATAAACAGCAAATAATTTGAGATAACTGAGTAAAATAATACAAATAGGACATGCAACTGATGGTAAAAATGGACAAATAAAGGATAGAAAAACAAGATAGAAATTTAGGAATGAGCTCACCAGATGAAGCAACTTCCTCTATAGGTACATTTAGTTCATGAGCCATGAATCCCAGTATAGAGAACACAATAAAGCCTGCAAAGATACTGGTGGCGGCGTTCAGGCAGCACAGCGCCACACAATCCCTACAACACAACCAGAACAGAACCCTGAGGGGTCAAGGAATGGACCAAAGAAAAATTGTACAAGTAATGGAAAAGTACAATGAGAGCTGAGCAGGATGTGGCAAATAGACAACTGTGTGTGTGTGTGTGTGTGTGTGTGTGTTTGGAAGGGGGGGGGCACTGACTTGTAGCAGTTGTTGTTGTATTTGTTGTAGCTCCCCAGAGCTGTTACTACTCCCTGACACATAGCGTGGGAGTATAATACATGGATCCCTGCATCATGCCATGCCTAGAGAGAGAGAGAGAGAGAGAGAGAGATTAGAATATTTTGCTGTCTAAGGACAATGTAAGGACATATGGTTTCTATCAACTCCTTCCCTTACAGGGTAATAAAAAATAATTTGTTCAGTCAACACGATGAACTACAACTGTACAATAACAAACAGCCTTGCACTTTACACCAGCATCAATAATAATCCAATTTGTGTCTGCATATTTTTACTGAGTTT
>OMKZ01055158.1:0-13599 GCA_900302535.1 Neoniphon sammara | reverse complement strand
CTGTTAGTACATTTATATTCAGAGGAAAATACTTTGGTTATTTTGTTGTTTTTTAGTTATTCTAGCTGACACTTTAAGGAAGAAAAACATTGCATGGATATGCATATCAGAACCAAAAAAAATAAGGTAGAGTGCATTTTCTTGACTGATTATATTATGAATAGCGTAATAGTTGAGTATTTACAGAGGAAGTAGTAATGATGTTTCTTTGAAATATTTACAAAATACTACACACATATTGCAAAACTCTGACTAAAATGCTCCATAAAATAAAACTGAACAAAGATATTGTAAAAACCTCCATAAATTACCAGCTATTTATGTTAAGAAGCATTAGGTCAAATGTGAAAATTGACCAATCCAGCCAAAACAACTGTTTTCACCTATGGTATTTGCAGAGACTCTGACATTACCAGCTCTCTGGGAGGCCTGAAGAACAAGCTGAAGGACTATGACACTGGAATTGAGTCTGGAGATGAGCTGGATGAGATGGACTTCAGCATGTGAGTGGATGTGAGGCGCGGCTGATAGATTTGTGACACAGCATACAGCCTTTATGTAATCAAATGAATGTTTCGAGCAGGGGTCCACTGTTCTAACACAGCTAATCTTTACTTGAAGTTTAGTTTAGTTTATTTGATTATTTGACAGGGACAGTACACATTCAAGAAAATGTGTCAGAATTACCCAAAAAGGCTAGTTTTCATCTCTAGTCCCTGAAGTAACTTCATGCTGTTCTCCCTGGCAGTGAGTTTCCTCCCATCGTGGATGAGCAGGAGCGTCTGAATTACAAGCGGGAGTTTGACAGGGATCACCAAGAGTACAAGAGCCTGCAGGCTGAGCTTGATGACATCCACCAGGGCCTGGCCGACCTGGACAGAGAGCTGGACCGACACACAGAGGGCAGCCCACAGTTCCTGGTGTGTGTGTGTGTGTGTGTGTGTGTGTGTTCTTGTAGAGCCAGTTTCACTTTTAGATCATTCAATTGAGAGTAGCCAGTCCTCACTTCTTTGAGGGACTTGTTTAGGCAGGATATTATTAGAGTTAGCTTTTGGTTAAGGGACGAGTTAACGCTTTGGCCTAGGGTTTAAGAAATCCACCACATTTCAGGAAAATTGCTGAAGTGTAAATATGGAGCCTGTTATCTCTCAGTATAGTCTATGCTAAGGTTTTAGCATGGAGCATTGCAGCTAGTGATCTCCTGAGGACACATGAATGATTGTGGTGTGTACATTAAAGCAAAATTGAACTGAATTGAAGCATTAGGTTGTATAGTTACCTGGATGTGATCTGAGTCCACATGATGGTGAAATATCCTCATTAGTTGCTCCATGCTCCCCTGGGCTGCTAATCAAGAATACTGGATTTGTATCTCTCCATTCACTTCAATGGCACAGCAAAACTGGTCCCAAAATAACACTTTTAGCACATGAACGAACACAATCAAAGCAGATTATGCCAGTATAAAAACAAGTCCTATTACACATTTTTCATGTAATTACAATGGTTTGTAAAGGTAATATCAAATCTTTTCTTCCTGGTGCAGGGTTATTATGCAGAAGATGCTACCTACCGGAACTACTTTCCAATTCAATTAGGAAAATAACAAGGAAAGAGGCATTTGGTCTCCTCAAAAAAACATCTAACACGGCTACAGACATTTTTTTTCTAAATATGGTTAAATGAAGATGAGGCCTAAGTTGACTAGCCTACAAAAACTTGGAGTGTTCCTTTAATGTTAGCATTAGGATTAGGTAAGGTAAGTGAACAAAATGTACTCAATGCATGGCCCTTACGACTATAGAAAGACAAATGTGTGCATGTTTGTTGGGAGGCTGTATCTGTTTTTTAGGGTTTGTTTTGTTTTGTTTTGTTTTTGAGATCACTGACTAGATTTTTGTTAAACTCAGGATGCCATGGATGAATACACCAGACTGAAGAATCTCAAAAAGGTAAAGGTATCCACAATGCCTAAGTTTCAAAACAATTTTCAATTTTCAAAATAATTTTTTCCATTTATAGTAAAATTTTGACAGTACTGATCCTGTTGTGGCAGAGGTTTTCTGAATGTAATATAGTTTTTTGAAATGTTTTTCTTGAATTCTTCCCTTTAGTCATCAGAGTATCAGATTAAGAAGAAGCGATGCAAATACCTCAGGTCCAAGCTGTCCCATATTAAGAGGAAAGTCAGCGAATACGACCGTCGACCATGAAGCTTGACTCCTGACCCTCCCCTCCTGCAGGGAAAGAACAGACTCTCCCCTTCTTGATCCACTGATCTATATGGGATTACTATAGTAAAAACCTGTTGTCTTAATCTTATTGGTGTAGTTTTGTTGGATCTGAGATTTGCTTCAGAGAGGAAGGAATGATGAAAATGTGGATTTTTTTTATTACATAGCTCTCTTTGATTCTTCATCTTCTGTCAGACTTGGGTGAAGTATTTAAAGTTTTAAAGATCAAATGAAGTGTATTTTATTTCTTTTCTCTCCTCAAGTTAGAAGGTGAGAATAATATGAATGTCAGAATTTTTTTTTCCAATAATGGTTCTGAAGCAGGTATTGTGCTTCTTTTAGATATTTTTTTAAAGTGTTTTTATACAGTGTATTGCCAAATGAAAGATTGGGTAATGTTATTGCACTCCAAGACACAGAACCTATTAGTGATGATAAAAAAAGAACTATTCTATTCTCAGTTTTGTTGCACTGGTGTGTTTAATTGCACTCTTCAGCTTTTATAAACTGAGGCAACTTCACTGTGTCTTTGCCATTGTGAGCTTTTGTTTTGTACTACGCAGACAGACGCATTGTAACCACTCACGACTTTTAATCAATTTGATTTTACTGCCCCTCCTCGATTTAAAAATTATCAATTCCTCACAGACCTGTCTACTTCCGTTTTTGCTCCACAGATTTTTCATTTATAATAATGATGATACAAATATAATTCGTTTCCTGTATTTACGTATGCATTTTTTATAAGCTGTACAGTATGGTTACTCAAACATGATTTGCAGTAATGTAAACTTGTAATAAAATGTACATTCATAATTTATTCATTGTGCACATTTTTTTTTTATTCTTGACAAGGTCAAAGGTACACGGTAATATTAATATTTGGGAGTAAATGCAAAGCTGTTCACTGGGGATATTCGTCCGTGATTAATAAGCGGAACTATTAACCTGTAGAGAGAATTGTTTCCTTCCGGAACAAAACTCCGACGCATTATCTTACCGGCGCCTTTCCTTTGGTATGTTTTGTTTTTTTCTATGTAAATTTTATCACAATAGTCAACAGACGTTAACCAACATAAATGCCCAGTGTCAATGGCAATATACCAGCTCTTGAGGGCTAGAGAGTTGCATTACAAATGCAAGAAACTTTAGCTAGCGAACCCTAACAGACCCTAACGTCAACACCACTGTCAGCCAGCTAATGAGTTCACATAGCTAATAGCTAGTGTGTTGCCAAGACAACGTTTTTGAAATTTTGAATATTGAGGTGCATGAATTAACTGTAGTATTCTAGCATTTACTGTGTTGGAATTATCGCTTTTACTGACTGCTGACCCCAGTACTTTCTGCTGTCGTATGTGAAGACCGTTACGCCAAACTCTATTCAATAAATTGTAAATTTAATGTTGACACCTCGTGTATACATCCATTAGAGCAAAACGTATGTACGATGAACACGGCATATAGAGGAAAACGTGTAAAGCAGCGCTTTAATACAGTCTTTACTTTTAGAATAGGTCTGCTTCAACTGTCTGACATTAGATAATGTTGGAATAACAGGCGAGCCAATTCGCAAAGACTGAAATTAGAGCTACTTGCTGTGTTACACATGCCAAATTCAGGGTCTTGAGTCATGACCTCCGAAGTGTAACCTTGCCGAGAGATGCTAAACAGGAGTTTGAAAGGAGTTCAACCTGACCTTACCATACAAGAGAAGATGGGGCGAACCGGGGTTGACCATTAGACAGAAATGTCAAGTTGGTGGGCATACAGATAAGGTGGTGGGTTAGACTTTATAGATAAGTTACCACTAGTTACTAGAATAGTTGCTACTTTGCTGTTGTGCATTCATTTGCAGTCGCTGTTTTGTAGTTTCTTTGCAATTCTGGCAGGTAATTGTGATGGATGAAGAACCAGAGAGAGCCAAGCGGTGGGAAGGAGGCTATGAGAGGACATGGTGAGAGCCATCAAACATGTGGATGCTTACAGTGACCTTCTTATACTTGGATAATGTGTTGTCAGTCAGCTCAGTGTCCTGGTACATCTGCATGCTCCCACAGGGAAGTGCTTAAGGAGGATGAAACTGGCTCACTCAAAGCCACAGTGGAGGAAATCCTCTTCCAGTCCAAGAGGAAAAGGTACGTGAATGTACAGGGCATCTTGGAGAGGCACAAGGAGATATAGGCAAAAGATACAGCCTTTCTGAATTTGGATCCTGATTTATATCAGCCTGATTGTGAAAGTATAGCTACCATTATTCCTAAAATGATCTTGTTACCACAAACTTGCTGTTGCTGTGTTTTCCCACTTAGAGTATTAGAGAGCCATGGACAAGTGAGGCTTGGAATGGTGAGTGTGCTCTGCCTCCTTCCTATGAATCCTTGACTTACTGTACACAGTAACCTACATAAGATGTTATTAAAACATGTCATGGTAAAATAAATCATGATGACAACCATTGCTGCAATGCTTTGTTGATTCTGTGAGCTGGATTTTCTCTGCAAATTTTGTCATTTATTTCCCTGCCACCTTTGATGTACAGTTTGCCTCATGAAAGCACAAAGCAAATCACTGAATAACCATTTCTAATTGTAAAAAATTTTCTGCATTCCAGAGATGTCGGAAAGTCTGACTTTTTTTGTTTTTTTTTTTTTTTGTTTGTTTGTTTTACTTCCTACAAACAGCCATAAATCAAGAATTTAAATTAGGATTTTCTCAACCCTGATGTTTTTAAGACCTTATTTCATGTCAACATGGCGGCATAGACTACAAATGCATTACTTTTAACATTTGTAATCCTCAAAATACTTAAGTTAGATTTTCAGCATCACGTGACCTTAAATCAAGATTGGTTAAATTTGAAATATATATAAGTTGCATTTACAGTTGCTGTCGCTCTAGCTGACATTGCTAAATGTCACTAACGTAACATTAGCTGCTACAAGGGTTAGGGTTTTTCATGTTAGGCAAATTAAATTTCATTGGGTGTCTTGGGCTGGACCTCTTAGCTGAGATTTTCCGACCTGTTACACCGAATGGAGTGCAGCATTACTCAATGTGTATCAATAACACTGATTTCAAGATCATAAAGGATGTTCTGTACTTTAGATGCGTCACCTCTATGTGGTGATTGACTGTTCAAGAAGTATGGAAGACCAAGACTTGAAGCCAAACCGCCTCACCTCTACTCTAAAGGTATATTGGGATATAATTGTTTAATTTAAATGTAATAATTTGCCCATTGTTGCTCTCCTGGCTGGCCAGAAAGGGGCCCTCTCTCTCTGTGGTCCTTCCCAAGATTTCTTCCCTTTTTACCCTTACCTCTGTTTTTTTGTTTTTCTTTTCTTGCCCGCTATGAGGGTTAAGTCAGAAGGTGTCGCCCTGATTTGTTCCTTGTGAACATATGTAGCAGAGCCATTGGACCTCAGACTTAGCAGTCATGTACTTGGATGGGTCAGAACATTAGCTCCAAAGCATAAAATAACACTCCGTTTGTCTTTTTAGCTGATGGAGGCTTTTGTGGAGGAGTATTTTGACCAAAACCCCATCAGTCAGGTATGATTCCAACTCTCCTAGCTCTTGTGCAGGAGACTCTGTCTATGAAGCCTGTCATGAATCTGTGTTTGTTTTACTGCATAGAGGCTTTACAGTTTTGTATGATGACAAGGGGATGAAGTGTATGCCAATATTATATGCCAAAGTGAATAGTGTGATAAAGGTAGATGTGTTTCTAAATTTTGGTTTTTGTGATAAAGTAAATTGTCTTGTCTTTAGCTGGCTCAGGTAACCTGAACAAACAGCTGACTCTGGCTTTGTTAGCTAGTCAACTAGTCAGCAGGCTAGTTACAATACAATTCACTGTTCTTGGTCATGTTGCCCAAGAGCTGTGGACCTCTAGCATGGCTGCCACCTAATAGCCTGTTATATTTCTTGTGTGTTTAGGTCGGCATCATTATCACAAAGAACAAAAGGGCTGAGAAGCTGACTGATCTGGCAGGTAAGCAGCATATAAACTGCTATTGAGAAATTTTGTTTACCCAGAAACTGGCTAATGAAATACAAATGTCTCCTAACAACGAGCAAGCACACTGTCCAGAGAAAGCTGGGCTCACCGACTTAAGATCTTTAGCCTCTTTCGTCCCTTTATCTATCGTTTGGCATGAAGCATCCTGGACTGGCAGTTTGCTGCTTTAATACTTTGAGCTGCTGTTGTGTTTACCATCAGGGAACCCGAGGAAGCACATCACCACCCTGAAGAAAGCAGTGGACACTGTCTGTGTTGGAGAGCCTTCTCTGTACAACTCTCTCAAGCTGGCCATACAGACTCTCAAGTAAGTTTCACAGACAAATGCACAGGCTGCGTTTCACTTTTAGGTTTTAGCTTGGTTTCTATGGTGTCTGTGACTGTCTGTCCCTGTGTGAAGGCACATGCCCGGACACACAAGCCGGGAGATCCTGATCATCTTCAGCAGCCTCACCACGTGCGATCCAGCCAACATCTATGAGCTGATCAAGGTAAGGTCACATTGTAACCCACTGATCAGTTGCCACCGATCGTACATGTGGATCAGACATAGTGATTTTGAATAGTTGTATTAAAATCTGACTTACAGTGTGGTTCATTGGAATCAACCTAAAAACTCTGATCAGATGTTTAAGGGGGCAGGGTCTCAACCAAACTATGATATTGATGTTGTTTTTTTGTGGTCACAGTTTTAGTTCTGCTGTGGGGTTCTTGCAGTCATTTTCTCGGTACTCTCGCAGACACTGAAAGATTTGAAGATCCGAGTGTCGGTGATTGGTCTGTCAGCGGAGGTGCGGGTCTGCACGGTGTTAACCAGGGAGACGGGGGGGTCGTACCACGTCATCCTTGATGAGAGCCACTTCAAAGAGCTGTTGATGCTCCACGTGAAACCGCCTCCAGCCAGCTCCTCATCCGAGTGCTCCTTAATACGTATGGGTGAGTATGCACACATGGGCACGAAAAGGAGGCAGCTCTTAAACTGATAATCCTCAGGATCCTGGTGAATCCTGGTGAATTTCTTATGGCTGGCAAATGTTTGCTATAATTTACACGCTTTGAAGAGTCTGGAATTTGTGAAAGCTTTATTATGTACAAAGCATATTGAACAGTCCTTACTTAATTGATCCCTCTGTCTCTTCAGGTTTCCCCCAGCACACCATTGCCTCTCTTGCTGACCAGGACGCCAAGCCTTCATTCAGCATGTCGTAAGTCGACAGTTTAACTGTGTGTCTGGATTTCGAGCAACCGCTGTGTGCCAGATAAGATTCTTACGGTTATCCACTGGTTTTGGTGTGTGCTTTGCAGTCATCTGGACAGCAGCAGTGATCCAGGTCTGTCGCTTGGAGGTTACTTCTGTCCTCAGTGCCATGCCAAGTACACCGAGCTTCCTGTGGAGTGTAAAATCTGTGGTACGTCTGGGAGGATTCAGTCATTTCTCTAAAAATAAGATTTGATGAAACGTAAATGAATTGGGTCGTGTGTGTCATGGAAACACCAAAATATAAAAGTTAGAACAGAATATACACAAAAAAACAGCAAATTACTGTGATATTAACATATACAACCAACAGTTTCAATAGGTGGAACATATGAATGGCAAGCTTGAGGGAGAAGTATGGAATACACCATTATTAGGATGTAACTGTAAAAACTGAAGTAGAAAAAAACGAGTGTAGAATATTTACAATAATTAAAATATACAGAATATACAACGTAAATATGTACACTGTACCACAACATGCAAATATATGCAGTATGTCACAGGTGGAATAACTATGAAAATTTAAAAACATATGCAGTAATTAACAATGAGTGGGATATAGTAATGTGAAAAATGCAGCTATATACCCTAACCCTATACCATGAAACTGCACTTTTAAGACCGGAGCACGTTTTTGTTTTGCTATTGCTTTGAATGATTTAAGTTAGATTTAAAATTGCAATTTCATTGTTTTCATTTTGTATATTTATTTTTTAAATTAACATGGAATTCACCATTGCACAATATTAACTGGCTGATGTTTTCTTATCACTGCTGTATTGCTTGGCCATCAACAATCAGCAGAGACATATTTTTCACTCTTATGATGGAGTAAAAAAACATTTTTTTTGCTGATAATAAAGGAAAGAAAAACTGTACATTGTATGCAATTATACAGGTGCTTTTGTTGGTGCTTTTACACAAATTTGAATCACAGAATTTTATTTTGCCTTAACTATATGCAGAGACAACGTGAAGAATGTCCAGCTATCAGTATGTATTTTATTAGTGATGTCTTTATCAAAAAGAAAGGAGGTTCAGTAGCACAGAATAATGGCAAAGTGTAAAAAATGCATGTACATTAATGTCTGATTTGTTGCTATTCTTGTTGCTATTCTTGCTACTGAAGTGTGTGTGTGTGTGTGTGTGTGTGTGTGTGTGTTGTCTCATTGTCTCCAGGTTTGACTCTGGTGTCAGCCCCCCACCTCGCCAGATCTTTCCACCACCTCTTCCCCCTTGAAGCCTTTATAGAAAGTCCTGTGGAGGAGCACCAAGGAGACAGGTGGCTGTAACACACACACACACACACCACAGATAATCTATATAGGGAGATATTCCACCTACAAGAATATGTGAGGCCACCTCTGAGGGGCAACACAGAGGGCAAAAACTGGGCCAAACAGAGTAAAATGAACAGCGGACAATGGGACTTTTCCATAAAATCAACTCTCTTAATTTTTTTTTTTTTTATGTGCAGTGATGAAAATTACCAGACAGAGTTTAAGAAGATCCACATTTCTGTATACTTAGAGGAATGAAATCTGGAACCATTTAGGAACAAAAATGTTTTTTCTTCTGGTTATGTAGCCAGTCAGCACCACATAGCTTCACTGCTAGAGGAAATCTTTTGAAAGTTTCATAATTTTACAACCATGGATTGCACCTCAGCTTATAGCTCTGTCTTCATAATAAATATTGGGCTGTGTAGCAATGGCAGTAATAGTCCAGTTGCTGTAATATTTGGAATCAGATGTAGTGATCATTTTATAGCATTTAGCCAGGGTTCCAGTTATAATCTGAGCTTCATGGGGATCTCTAAAATAACTAACGTTAGTGGCAGAGATAAATGAATGACTGACTGAATAAATAAATAAATAATGTGCTATTTCAGAGAGAGAGAGAGAGAGAGAGTTCACTGCGCCTTATGTGGTCCAAAAATTTTACACACAGAACAGCTCACACTTCTTAGCCAGGCTTGCAGTCGACCCAGTCGGCAGCAAAAGCCTTTTTTCGTTGGCATGGCTATATTGTACTATGATTACTCTACTACAAAAGTAATACTGGCTGATTCTTCCATACTGGTTTGAACATTTGTGACCCCCGCATTGCTCTCAACAGTATAGCTGGCGTAATTCATCCAAGAGAGAATATAGTGCCTTTAGGTGTTTTGGAAAATACATTTCTTTCAGCCTATTTATCTTGATAATAATTATTACTGTGTTTAAAAAAATCATTACTTGTGATTAAAACAGTGGTTGTTATTAATGTATTATTATCGACCCCCACAGATGTATGAGTTTACTTTCTTCATGGGAGCCCAGACCCCTCCTTATCAGAGCTCAGCTCCCATTGGCTCCCACATAACTGCATGTAACCCCATTGACTGCCATATATTCTGCTCTGTTTAGTAAGCGCTCATTGGCCAAAAGACTGTACTGCACTCTTTTTTTTCTGTCTCCAGCAGTCAACAGCAGTGGTTCAGCTTTCTCTCCCTATAGGCTTTACCCACACTGACTCACACAAACACACACACTTCTGTGCATCTGAACCAGTTGTTCTTTTGTTTCAGGTTCTGTCAAGCTTGTCAAGGAGAGCTAAAAGATAAAAGTGTAAGTTAAGTTGTTTTTGTCCTCTAAATGTCTGTAGAGAGCTTTCAGGTGACATCAACATGCCTTCTGGCAGCCATATTGGCGGTCCTCAGTTTTGGGGTAACTGGCTGAGAACAGCTGGTTATGTTTGTATGAAAGTAAAATCAAGCCTTTGTTGCTGCACATGCGTAAAGTAAGATTTACAAATGTGCACCGAGATCTGCAGATTGTGACCGTTTGACTGGATTACTGGGGTGCTTTTGAATAATTCGGCATTTACTCCCATAGCTCACCACCGCCCACATTCAGCAAAGGAAAACACAAAACAGCATTTCATTTCACAACAGTATATTTACATTGTTCAGAAGTGCAGGTGAAAAACTGTGCATTGAACCCTGAACAGTTCAGTCTGTTCAGTCTGGGTTCCCTCAAGAGTCTGCAAAAATCTTGATCCCACAATTTGAGCTCTTTCCACTCTTGTCTCCCGTCTTGTGCATCACATAATCAGTTGTGATTTGTTATACTGAATTCGAAAGGACTAGATGACTTCACTTTTTTGGACGTCTGCCCCACTTTTCCTTGGACTGGGCACTACCGCCATACTGAAAATGGTACCTGAGAAATAAGGAATGGCCAGTGGGAACTGGGCAATCACAAGCCCAGGTTGTCACAAAATGTATGCATTTAGTAGCTCATGATTTTTACTGAAGTTTGTGTGTGGAGCTGTGTTGCTACACCCTACCACGAGGTGGCGCCAATGATCACACTTTAACATCCCTTTGCATCCCTATGGCTCACTCTGATTCACTATGACTACTTGCTCATTTACAACAGTGGCAGCCTTTTGGATCAAGTCCCAGGCCAGAGGCCACCTAAGAGGTGAAGCCAGTGACAGCCCCTCCTGGTAGGCTGTAGGCTGCACAGCTCCACACACAAATGTCAGTACAAATCTGGATGCGCCAAAGAGAGGACAAAATTTATAAATGGCTTGGTACTAATTTGAAAACTCTGAACTGAGTTAAATGAGACTTCAGCTAGTAATTACATATTTCCAAGTCTGGATATATATTTACAAAACTCAGTACACATTTGCAAATGTGATTATATACATTAACAAATCCATTTGCAGATCCGAATACATTTACAAATATGGACTCACATATGTAAATCTGATGAGACATTTGCAAACGTCTATATGTGTTTGCAAATCTGGGTACACATTTACAGAATTCAGTACACATTTACTAATATGTTATGCATTTGCAATAATAAAGTCTTGTGTGATCAAAATTATTATTACACTTTTATCGCTTCTTTTTCATCATTTATCAAGTGGCAAGAGAGATCATGCACCACTTGGAATTTGAAACAGGATTCGCTGAACAAAAATCTATCCTGGTCATGATGTATTTAGTGATGTATGGAGCCAGATGTGACTGATAGTTTTTAATATCTTTTTCAAAACCACTGTCCATCTGTGTATTCCTGATCCCTCTGCCTTCATGTTTATCTAGGTGTTCACCTGTCCGTCATGCAGCAGCGTGTTCTGTGTGGAGTGTGATCTCTTCATCCATGACACTCTGCACTGCTGCCCCTCCTGTATTCACAGTCAGTGCGCCCCCTGAAACAATCACCTATAGGACAGAGACTGAAGCCTACTCACAGCCCTCATACTCTTGAGGCACCTTGGAGCTGCAGTTAGACCAATATCTTGGATTACCAATACATCAGACTGATTTATAGACCTTTATTAAAAACCAGGTGTAGTCAGTTGTGTTTTATCTGTGATATGATGGATAGGATGCAGTTGGACTGATTAAATATTTATTGTAGATTTGGTCATTACTACATTGATCAAATGAGACATTTTAAGCATGAAAACAGTCTGACTGTGGGAAAATTTCAATACAATATAATCCACTGTTCACCCATATTATTACTATCTGAAGACAATGTTACTGTTACTAAAGACAGCAGTGACCTGGACCGAAGACCGTGACAGCTCAGAGAACTGCATCTGAGCCACTACATAGTGTGTTATTCTGTTGGAAAATTAAACATCATTTTTATATGTCATAAACGATAAGTTTATATATATTTTTTTGTACAGGAGATTTGGATTGCGGCAGGCAGTTTAAATAAAACTGACATACATCTATATTTGTATAAATGCTTTTTATTTATTTATTTAAAATTATTATCTCTGCTAGGATACAGTTGTTTGGTTGGATGTGTCTGTGTGCCCGTGTGTATGTGTGTGTGTCCCCTTCTACGTCTAATCAAGCAAACTACTGGGTCTATCAGCTGAACACTGATGTAGTCTACGACAGTGGTTCTCAATCCAGGTCCTCAGGACCCTGAGTACTTCTGGTTTTCCATCCTACTGCCTCTTTAATCACATTCACCTGGTATTTTAGGTGTAACTCAGTACCTGATTACATGGCTAAAATGAAAACCAGCAGTACTCAGGGTCCCGAGGACCAGGATTGAGAACACTGGTTTACATGATATGCAGGTATACCCCGTATAACCACTAAGAAAGCTCAGGGATTTCTGTATACGCCCTTAAAGCTGCTGTAAGTGAATTTTTTTTTGTTAAAATAAGTGTTAAATAGCTCTACCTTCTGTCAGCAATCACTAATATCGAGTGTTTGTTCTGTAACATAGTGCCAGTGACTCCACTCTGCAGTAAACAGAAAGTAAACATTTTTGGTATCCTTCCCACTTTATCCAATCAGGAGAGAGAATTCCACCAAGAGGTGGTCCTCTGTATGTGTTCACGATCAGGGGCACGTTCAGTCTGAAAACAGTGTGCAACGTTTTGCTACTGTTTCTGAATTGAACAACATGCTTCCTTGAAATGGCGGTCAACAGTGTGCAACAGGCGTTGAGGTATGTTTTCTCTTGTTTGGTGGGTGTGTGCATGTGGCTGTATTAAAAAGGCTGACATAGATGCAACGCTTGCCTAAATAAACAGGGTGTTCACCACACCATCGTTTCTGTTTAATACAAATTCACAGGTGTGTTGCTAAAAAAAACTGCATAGTGAAGCTCACTTCACATCTTTTTTCTTGTTTGAACAGCAGCAGTCAAGCGCCCTCATCAACCTAGAGAAGAAGCGTCTCACTCTGTTCTTCTTCTTCTGCTGCTTTTTCTCGGTCTTGCTGGTGTCTGAAAACCAAAAGAGGACAGTAAATAGCACAAGCAGCCTTGGTGGAATGAACTCCAGTGTGGAAAGACTTGACAGTTGAGGAACAAGTGGAGGTGAACATCTCCTACCAGATGTGGTGTGAGCTGGCTCTGTGTTGAGCACGTTGCGGCTGTTGGTGGCAGCAGCCGGGCTCAGATCAGTGGCAGGAGCTGCAGCAGGGCGGCTCAGTGGAACACATGTAGTGCTCACAACACCAGAGGCCACAGCTGGAGGAGTCGCAGCTCCAACCTGAGAGCAAGTTTGTCTCACAATTAACAAGAATCCCATTCATTATCTGCACT
>OMKZ01055156.1:7333-23327 GCA_900302535.1 Neoniphon sammara | reverse complement strand
GTGGCAACTTCAATGGCAACAAAACAGATGAGTACCAGCTGCCAGATGGAAGAGCAGCCAAAAATCTAGCAGCCTTTGGGGCAGCCTGGAAAGTGTCTGTGCCTGGAGTGGTTTGTGAAAATGGCTGCAGTGGGGACTTATGCCCTAAGTGTGACGACTCTAAGAAAGCCGTCTTAGAGGCAGACTGCGCAATAATCACCAATGCCACTGGCCCCTTTGCTGCCTGCCATAACGTAATAGATCCCGCCTCCTACTACAGAGATTGTGTGTATGATGTTTGCATGGCTGAAGGAGATCTCAACACACTGTGCCACAGTCTTGCTGCCTATATGTCAGACTGCCAAGACTTAAATGTAAAGATCCAAAACTGGAGAAGTCCCTCATTTTGCCGTGGGTTTCAACATGTTTTTATTCTTTTCTGCATACCGTAACGTACATTCATCTGTTCCACATTTAAATCCACACAAACCATAATTTATTTTCCCTTAAATGATTCTTATCTCCTATTATTTGTCCACAGCTCTAAACTGTCCTGCAAACAGCCACTATGCCACGTGTGCACAGTCTTGTACCAATGCATGTCCTGGTCTCTCAGACACCATCATATGCACTTCCACTTGTGCTGAGGGCTGCGCCTGCAATGAAGGTTACTACTTTAATGGAACCGGCTGTGTTACCTTTGACCAGTGCAGCTGTTATTACAATGGACGCACTTACAAGGTGAGAGGACAGCCTGACAACACATGTAGATCTGATGATGGATAGTTCACATTTTGAGGCTACCAATTTAACACAAACCCATTCATACAGCACTTGCACCAGTGATTTGGTTAGTGATATTATAGGTTAGCATTTTGTTAACATTTTTAAGGAAATTGCAAACTGATGGAGTGCACAACATAATTTTTCTGAAAATAATGTATTGGTCCACTGACTGAACTCTATATCCAGTGTCTCAACAAAAACACTGTTCAACACTGCTGTTTGAATCATTTAGCACATTTGTGAATTTAGTAAGGGACATTAGAGTGCATGCTATTTTTCAGTGTGATGTGTTAGTAATGACACATTTAAATTTAAATGTGTTATTATTTACTGATGTGCTGTTTGTGTTATTTGCAGATTGGACAATCCGTTATTTTAGATGCATGTCACAGAATCAGCACCTGCCAAGCTTCTGGAGTCATCCTGTCCCAGAACATGACATGCAAAGCCGATGAGAGCTGCCAGGTCAAGAACGGTGTGATGGGCTGCTACCTGAAACAGTGCTTTTTGGGATCTAATGGTACACTCACTCCATTTAGCGGTGCAGATGGCACAATCACAGACCCAGGAGCCTATGAGATTGTCCAAGTCTGTGACCAAGGCCTGACGTCAGACTATTTTAGGGTTGTGGTGAAGCTAGAAATTTGCTCTCCTGGAGTCAACACAATCGTGGCTGTGTATGCGTTCTTCAGTGAACTGGTGATTACAGTTAGCAATGAACATAGCATTTGGGTGAGTGTGTTGATGACAATGTCTGCCTTCACTTCCATGCCTTCATCCTCAAAGGTGTAAAATTAATCTAGCTAGGGGAAAACAATTTATTTGTCATTCTAAATTATTCATCCTGATCCACAGGTAAATGGAAGGATGATGACCCAGGACTATTTCTCACAGAACAATGTAACAGTGATGGTCTCTGACAATACGGTGAAAATCAACAGCGTTTCCGGCCTTCAGTTGTCCTTCAGCCCTTCCAATGAACTCACCATGTCGGTCAGTGACAAAGTAGCTGACCTGGTTTGTGGCGTGTGTGGGAGACTCGGCCCTGCTGATGATTCACTGCCGACTCTGGGAGAGAGGCTGCACTCTCTTCAAGGGCAGACCACTTCATTTGCATCACTGAACATGGGAAAATGGAAGGCTCCTGATTTTCCTCAATGGTGAGTCTCATAATTAATACAGCTAATCCGTATAATTTCATTAGATCTGATAATTAAAATGTCCAGGGCATCAAACAGTTCCTTTTTATTTTGGTGCTTTTATGTAAATTTTAATGAATAGTGTACATTCTGCCTCTACAATGTAGAGATTATCGGATTTTCATTCTTGACACAGTAAAGTTTTAATAGCACAAATGTTGAGAGAACTTTAATTCAGTTTGACATTTAATGGTTGTTTCTCTTTTCAGTGGTTTGTAAATTCCAGCACTCCTAGCGCTGGAATTTACAGTTTGCTCCTAGCAAACTGTATTTATCCAGATCCTCCCCTGCCAGTACCAGTGCCAATTTGAAGAATTCCATCTCTGTATGAATCCAGTGTCTTGCCCTGAGCATTCTGACATAAGTGCAATAAACAATTTTTGTCATAAAAATTCTGACATAAGTGCAATAAAATACACTTTTTTGAACCAAAATGTTTTTCAAGTTTATTGATGTTTTTTGTAGGAACACATGGTCATATCAACATCAGATATTCTAAGTAATAGCAATGTATATGATCTCACTATATGATCTCACAAAATGACTGCTGAAATTTAACAGTTTCTTTTATATAACTTAAACACACCATTCACAAAGCAGAGGATGAATTCTTCAGAGAATTAATGTGGATTTTTTTGTGAATCTATCTCCCTTTGTTTATCATAATCTCAAATTAACCTGGTGTGGCACTGACATTGATAATGTGAATTAGAAACACAACATCAATTTTGCCAGCATACAATGATATAGTGTGTTTTGTTTTGGGCTGAACATTAAACAATATATATTACACTATATATAATGTCAGAAAGGGCAAATGATACTTATAGACCCATTTTGATGAAACTTTTTATGCCATTTTTTTATGTCTCATTACTTTGTTTTAGTGCACTAACTGATGTTTTCCAGTCCCTAAATCAGCACTGGGCATAGTATTAAAAAACAACAACAACAACAATGTATTACTTGTTATATCAGGATAACTTAGTTGCCTCTGCTCTGAAATGTTCTCATAATCTTTTGCCTCAATAGAATGGAAGTAGTACCAATACCTTAGAGAAATTATTCTGCCATTTTGCATCTATATTGAGTGGACAACAACCACATACAAAGAAAACAAATCAGCAGATGGGGATTGTCGTTTTTTGGATAATTCAGCTCCAATTGGAATGTAATGCTATTCATTTGAAATAGTAATTAATTTCACTACAGAATAACATTTGCACCAATCACTGTTTTGTATACCTGCTGATCATTTCACCAACTGGAGTTCTTTAGGTTGACTGATCCACCACACAAATCATTTGATTCATGTGTTTTCAAAATCCCACATAGCAGAGTGTAAATTGTAATATCAGTGAACAGGCAAAACTCCATCTGTCCTTGCACTTGAACTTTATTGTTAAAATAGCTTACAAGACCATTCTGTTAAATGTTCCAAACAAAGCTTTCAGTGTTGATTGTTTGTTAAATCTATTGTAGATGATTGTTTTGATCTCTGGGTGCTGAGTAGATGATCTGACAGGTTCACAAGCCACTGAAAAAGACAGAGAGACAGCATTTAAAAAAAAGTTAATACCACAATGGATCACTAAAAAAAATCTGCTCTTGGATTTTTTTCTGTGTGAAATGTGAAACAAAAGAACATACTGTATTGTTATAAAATTTATGCAATTCTTGCCTCTATTGCAGTTTTACATGAACAATTTTGAACTGTGTGAACCCACCAAACCTTGATCAAACAGTACTTCATAAATATCTATTTTTATGTGTTTTAACCTGCTTGGGTTGCCTAATGGGTACAGCATCATGATAATTCATACATACTGACAATCACGGAAAAATATTGTAAACTGATTTACAAAGGATCATTTTTTACCATTCATTGTATTGTTATATGTGCAAAGCTGGTTAAAATGTAGAGTTATTTGCTGGTACTGTTTGATCTGGTCTGGAAACCTACTCACCAGGTAGGGAAGTCTTGCGCAACGAATGTAGCCATGTACTCCTGCATCGTCTCCTGCGAGAAGCCCAGGAGGTTTCTGGAGAGGAATACTTTTCCACATGCCCCACATACCTTGTCTGCTATGCTGTCACTCACAGTTACTACAACCTCCTCAGTTTGGCTGTAGGACAGATGGAAGCCTGACCTCTGCTCAATAACTATGCTTCTCTCACTGACCCTCACAGAGATGTCATTTCTTGGCAGACTGGGAAGGGTCACCTTTTTACCATTGACCTGCAAACAGCATCAGAGATGGATTTTAGTGCATGATGTTAGAGGTTGTGTTCGGTTAAGATACCAAAAGAGCCTGATATCATATCATCAAATGTGTTTATGCTCAAAAATACCCACCCATGTCTCCTGGCTGTCAGTGACAGTAACAGTCAGATCGTTGAAGAACACGTAAATAGCGGCAACACTCTTGAAACCAGTTAGGCTGCATTCCTGAAGTTTCACCACCACCCTGAACCACTCAACAGCTGATTGGTCACAATGTGTGATCATCTCATAGGCCCCCATGACAGTGATGGCACCAGATGTGCTGCTGAAAAGAGTGAAAGAGCCCCCAGCCTGTATCTCACACTCTTTAGGATAACAGCCAAGGGAGCCATTCTTGACCGTACAGCTCTCTGTAGCCTTGCATTTGAAGTCCTCACACTGGACAGAGCCAGATGAAGTGCAGGTGCAGAGCTCTTGACAGTCGTCAGATAACACAGACTCGCCAATCTGTGAAAAAGGATAATGCAAACACTCTGATATTATGGTGTGATCATAAAGCTACGTTTCTTGTAAAGTCAGACTAAATTTGACACTAATCGGACAAACTGCTGGAGAACATATTCTGTTTTACATATGTAATACTGATATATAATACACTAAAGATAAATCATTTTTATTTCATTCTTCACACTGATGAGATCTTTGGTTGACATAAACATCATGCATTGCTTGTCATGGTTAATGACTGGCTACTTTACCTTATAGGTGCGTCCATTGTAATAACAGCTGCACTCCTCCCAGCTAACACAGCCAGTCCCATTGAAGTAGTAGCCATCATTACAGGCACAGGCCTCGGCACATGTGTCGAGGGGGTAGCTGACGGTGTCGGTGAGACCAGGGCATGGTGTGCCCGCAATTTCAGCGCAGACCTGGTAGTGGCTGTTTGCAGGACAGGAAAGAGCTGGGAAAGAAGAGTGTCACATTTATAATAATTATATTTTTAAAATTAATCAATGCAACAGCAGAATAACCTTAAAATTTTAGGTTGCAAATATTACAACTACAGCATCACGATGAGTGTCCACAGAATGATTATGTGACATAGAGAAGTGCTAGACAAAGAAATAACATCAGAAAATTTGGCAAATTTGGCAAGACCGGCACTTACGACAGAATTGTGGTGTTCTCCAACTGTTGATCTTCACTCCAAGATCCTGACAGTCAGTCATGTATGCCGCGATACTATGACAGAGAACATGGCGGTCTCCCTGAGACATGCAGACATCATAGACACAATCACTGTAGTAAGAGAGTGGGCTTATCTTGTTGTGGCAGGCAGCAAAGGGGCCAGTGGGATTTGTGAGTATATGACAGTCTTTCTCAAAGATAGCTTTTAGTTCGCTGTCACACTTGGGGCATAAGTCCCCACTGCAGCCATTATCACAAACCACTCCAGGCACGGACACTTTCCAGGCTGCCCCAAAGGCTGCTAGATTTTTGGCTGCTCTTCCATCAGGCAGCTGGTACTCATCTGCTTTGTTGCCATTGAAGTTGCCACACAGACCACAGGTCTTTCCCCTGTAGTTGCCAGGGATAGTGATGGTGACATGGTAAATCAGGTCATAAGTCACTCTCAGGCCAAAGTCAGTTGCAATGACATAGTGGGTGCCTTCTTGGTAGACCTGCACTTGTCCTCCATTGAGGTTGAGTGGGATGGTTGTCATGATGCCATTCACCTGGAGAACACAAAAAAACAGACTATTTGTGTTAAACTTTACTTTCAGATGTCACCACTCCCAAGTTGCATTAAGTCAGATTCCAGAGTAAATAATCAGATATAATGACATAATTTGTGCCCTCCTGATAAGCCCGTTTTCTCCCATTGTGTGTTTTTACATTGTATATTCTTTTTAAAGCATCTTGGCGCATACCATGGCTATTCCAATCTGGTTCCTGCGCAGGATCAAGATGGATCCATAAACTTCTACTGCCACAAGTTTGGCAACTGAGACCTTTGGGTTTGCAGACAAAGCATACCACTTCTCATTTTCCACCACCACAGTGAAGGGTGTGAGCTGTGTGCCTTCCAGATGGCAGGCTGAAGCTGCAGTATAGGTGCAAGTGCCTTGGAAGTCATAGGTGCTGTTGTCAAAGGTTCTGTAGTGAGGGTCCCCGTAGATGGAGCAAACTCCTTGTCCCACAGGCTGACATGATCGAGCACCATTCTTCACCAAGCACTGCTCATTTAGCCCACAAAAAGACTTCTTACACTGCACCTAAAATGACAAACATACCTACATGATTCTCTTTTATACATTCATATAATGACAGTGAATTTGTTGACTTGATTTTATTGAGGTTTTATGCGATAAAGTGGTCTCACTGATGGTGAAAAACCTCTTTTTCAAGACTTGGTCAAGAAAACAGGATCATGCCAAGTGAGCAGTGAGTATCATATGAAGGCTGAAACTACACTTGTTCAACTATAGCTCATCTGGATAAGATGCCAAGCCTACACAAACATAGATAGCTCCTTCAGCTCAAGTACAAGAATCTCTTGTCCTCATCCTTACTGTGCCGTTACAGGTGCATTCTTGCTGGCAAAGGGCATCAGGGTAGAAGACTTGTCCATGGTGGTAATATTTTCCCTCATACAGACAGCCGCACTGGGTGAAAGGCACACATTTGTCTCCACTTCGAACAAATCCCTCATCACAGATACATCCTTCCATGCACTGAGTGCCACAGCCAGACAGTTCAGAGCTGTTCTGACATGAAGTTGGACAGCCACTGTGACAAAGCTCATAGTGGCTGTTTGATGGACACTGGGCATCTAGCAAACCAGAATCACAATTACTTTAAATGCACAATAGCATAACAAATGCACAGTTACACAATAGATATTGATACAGCACAGTACACTTACAATAAAGCCTCACATACTGTATGAAAAAAAGGGCAGGATGTATGTATTATCATCAGATACAAAGATAATATAAATTATACCTATTTAACCTTTGGAATTATGGATCACTGTCACATTAACATTTATTTCTAATGGCTAATTTATAAATCACAGATTAATGTGTAATGACACTATGATCCGCTTTAAGTGTTGAATTAGGGATGGACAGTACATCAATATTATATGGATAATATATTGAAACTAGATATCATCTGGGATTTTGGATATCGTAATATTGTGATATGGCATAAGTGTTGTCTTTTCCTGGTTTTAAAGGCAGCATTACAATAATTTCTGAACTTACTAAACTGTTCTAGCTGTGCTATTATTTGCCTCTACCTGCTTGGTCAACATATCCACATTACCAGTGACTAGAAAAACATTAGATATCCTTACCACAGAACTGAGCTGACCTCCAGGAGTAGACTTTGGCACCTTTGAGCTGGCAGGCGGCCGTGTAGGCAGTCAAGGTCTTGCATTGCATGTTCTGTCTGCCCTGGTAAAGACAGACATCATACAGGCAGTCACTGAGATAACCCGCGGGGTCAACCTTGGAGTGGCAGTCGTGGAACGGGCCTGTGGGGTCAGTGATGAGGCCACAGTAACTGTTGGTGTTGTAGAGGTCTTTCTGAGTGGTGTTACACCCGGGGCAGGGGCCTGTGCAGCTGTCGACACAGCCAGGAACTGTAGCCACCTTCCAGCTTTGGCCGAGCGCCTCAGCAGTCTTGGCCTCTTTCCCGTCTCTTATCTGCATGTCGTCTTTGGGGTTGAGGTTGTAGTTGCCACACAGACCCTGCATCACGCCAATGTATGTACTGGGGACGATGACAAATGCCACGCTGTTCCAGTTGTAGTACACTTTCACCCCAAAGTCTGTCTCAATTACAGCAAACCAACCACTTGTGTAAAGCTGGAGTTTATTGCTGTCCAGTGTCATAGGGAGATTGGAGAGCTCACCATTGACCTTCAAGAGATAAGAACCAAATAGCACATAGTGCATACTGTAATTTTTGATGAATAATCAGAATTTTACGTGTTTTTGGTAAAAGCAATTTCTTACCATCACAATGCCAGGATGCTCTTTGGTGATGACAACAGTGTACCCATAGACCTTGACTTCTACGAGCTTGACAGTAGACCCTATCTTCATATCTCGGCCATTATTCAACACAACACTAAAATGTTCCAGGCTAGTTTGATTGGAGGAGATGCCAGCCATCTGATATGTGCACGTGCCCTGGAAATTGTAGCGTTGCCCATCAAAGGTCACAAAGTGTGGGTCACCGGACACCATGCATGTGGCATAGGTCATAGGATAGCAATCTCTGATACCCTTCACCACCTGGCACTGCTTCCCAAGGATACAACCCGTCTCCTGGGTCAACAAACTTCCACCAGCAGAACATTTGTAGAGTTTGGTACAGCTCTCGTCACTCCAGAAGGACGCTCCGGCTTCCACATAGCGGCCTTTGTACATGCAGCCACACTGGGCTTTGGGGACACATTTGTTGCCGCTGCGCAGGAAGCCATCGTCACAGGCACAGGTCTCCACACAGCTGGCTTTGCATGTGGAGGGAGCGTCTGGGTTTGCACATGTGGCAGGACAGGCAGTCCCGCAGAACTCATAATGGCTGTTCTCTGGGCACTGAGGTGCAGCTGTATGGACACGTGCACAACAATTAATATCACTAATGCATGACAAATGATGTGGACATTCAGTTTAACTTTATTTATTCACTGTGTATTAAACTATAGCTAGAGGGAATGTTTGTCTTTGGATTACTCACTGCATTTGGTAGCACTTCTCCAGTTCTGAACTTTAACGCCAGCCCTCTGGCAGGTTTCAGATTGAAGCTGCAGGGTGTTACAAAAGTATGTCCTCATGTCTGCACCTTTACAGAGATCAAACATACAGTTGCTCTGGAAGACTTTGGGGTCAATGATGAGGTGGCAGTCTTTGAAATACTGATCTATCTCCTCTGAAAGGGTGGTACAAAGGATTTGGTTCTCTAACTGCTGAACCTCGCTGCCTGTACAGTTTTCACACTGGCCAGTACATTCATCTCGACAATAGGCATCGCCTGGCATGTCAGGAACCCTCCAGCTCTTGCCCAGGGCCACCACGCTGCTGGCCAGTGAACCAGTGGGAGTTGTGAGATCATCGTCTTTTTTGCTGTTGAAGTTGCCACACAGGCCACACATTTTGCCCGCAAAAGTGCCTGGCACGGTGATGACAATATGCTGCTCCCAGTCGTACTGCACAGTCAGACCAAAGTCTGTCTCCATGACGACAGAGAGACCACTCTGGAATAACTTCACCTTGCCATCGTCGAGGTTCATGGGGAGATTCCATATTTGATAGTTCACCTGAAAATCAATGTGTGAAACTTTTAAGTGAAACTTTTATTTTGGCACATTTCATAAATGTCACAAAAGAACATATATGGACAACATATGGAGAACAAAGTCATGCTACCTAGAAACAGAGGTAGAGTGTATAAAGGTCACAATATTCAGCATTCACTCAAAGCTCACAAATGAAACATAAAACATTTATATTAGCATTAACTGACTTACCAGGACAAGTCCAATCTCAAGGTGGACAATATCAATTGTGTTCCCGTAAACTTTGACAGTGATTGTCTCCACTGCTGGGACCTGTGAGCCAGCACGGTTCACGCTCTTGGTCGCCACCTCAAAGGCTGGGTGGGTCCCATCAACATGGCAGTTCTTGGCCATGATGTAGGTGCAGTTGCCCATGAAGTTGTAGTAATAGTTATCGAACGTGCGATAGTGGAGATCACTCATGACCCAGCAGGTGCCTGTCTCAGGCAGTAAAGTGGCTGGTCCTCCTTCACAGAAACCTAAAAAAAAGTGTCCCCAAACGTGTTCATCTTCCATACAATATAGAATCACACACAAATGCTGCAATGTGAAAGATTTTTTTTTTATCTTGATGACTGCTTTGTTGTTGAGAAACCCCCATTTTCCCTTCTTTTGTTTCTTTTGAAACAAATGTAAGTTTAGTCATTTGTGCAAATTCTTTTCACATTTAAAGATCACCATATTTACACTCCTGTGATAATACTGTTGTTTAATTTGTGATACAATCTGGTCTCAACAAGGCATATTAATTAGCTATTAGCAATTTATATTTCAAATGTTAAAAAAGATAAATTGCAGTGATTTTAATCTTCTATGGATCTTTGAATTCATCGCCACTATCTGTTCAAGCACTCAGCATTTATTGTTACATGGATGTTTTATATGCATGAATATGTATCAGTTAACAAAGGATATTGCAGAGACCATCATACTGAATCAGAGTAGTTTTCTTTACACTCTATATGATGTAGATCCACTCATAACAGTGCTACATGCTCATGTTGCCTAATATTTATGAGATAAATGATATTTATGTTTTCAGGCTGTGTGTTGGTAACTTACCACTCAGCAGAAGAGCAGAAAGGACTGTCATAAACATCCCCATGGCTGGCAATGAAGAGGACTTTATAGAGCAAATTAAGATGGAAAAACAGGTGAAAAATACAAACAGGACACCTTGGGACCATGTTTCATTGGAGAGTGTTAGAAAATAGAAGTAATGGCAAAACTGATACTTTTTATTTTATATTTCAGTAACTGAAAACTGAATTAGGGAAATATTAATTGAATATTTCAGATGTAAAAGTATCCTCACCTGAGCTGGAGAACAGGCATGCGGGTGTGCAGGTGCCTGATGCTTAAATTCTCACTGGGTTTCCACCAGTGAGCCAATCAGATTATAGCTGGCACAGCATCGCTTCTCCCAGTGGTGACAAATATAGTGACACGTGACACAGCAAGAAAATGTGTTTTAGTCGTGTTTGCTGATAAGTGACTGAGAGAGAGAGACATGGAATGGACTGAACTGGATTTTTTTTAAAGGTCACAGACAGCTTAGCAGAGATAACAGAAAAAAGTAAATAAAAATAAATTCATCTTAAGAATATATAATTTTTTTAATTTAAAAATTTTAAAAATAAAATAACACAAAATTATATACAGTATATTCTCTCTATACATATATGTATATATATATATTTGTAAAATCATCATATAGTTGTAAAACCATCAACAACTGTGATAAAAGTGTTGACATTTTGGTCACATGGTCACCGCTTGAAAAATTAGTAGGTGTGGGCTTTTTGAATGCATAACAAAGGGCTATCTCAATACTATCTAGCTAGAGTTGTACATTTTCAAAAGGTTGAAGTGGAGTGCTTTTCGGCTGTCGTGAAGTTAACAAAGGTATTGTGATGTGCTGGATTTGTTTCTTAATCGTGCCACTGCATGGTGAGCTAAGTTTTCTTTATGCTGTTGGTACCTGCCCTGTACTGAGGTAAGGAGATAAAGATCTTATCTGACCATTTGTTTTAACCTACACGCTCTCAAAAACAATATGCAATGGGCTAAAACGTCCATTTGTTTACATATATTGAATAATTTAATCAGAGATGTTAGGTAACTCATTAGGTAACTACTAATTTCACCTGCCGGGGATCCATCTTTTTCATCCATCGGTTCATCATCGATATGCGGCCGAGCTTTGTTCAAATCCACAGAACTTAATTTGAAATTTTAGCGGAGATCATATGATTTCAAAAGATACCAAAAATATCCCGCTGAATTACAGGGCAATGTGTATAAAATGATGCACACGTCATCTCGATTGTATTTGATGTATGGTGCAGTGGCATCTTGGGTTTGAATATTTCACTCAGTGTAAGTGTGATGTCGCTTCAGTGACGTGATGCAGCCCGCAGATACAGAGGACGTATGTGATGTACAATGTGGCCAAAAATGTTTTTGAACTGTGAACTTACTCTCGGGGAAATTTGGAGAGAAATCGGGCATTAAGGGGTTGTAAAAACTTTATGAAACTGTATACATGTGTATGTCAAAAAAATGCATAAATAATTTACATACAACTTAAAATGCACATAGAAAAAGTATAATTTCTTTTGAAATGTTGTCAGCCTAGGGTGATTGCACCGATTCAGCTATTGCAAATCAGTCAGTAACTGTGTCAGGTGAAAGCCTATAAGGCAAATACAAATGTTCTTCCTTTATGTTTTTTTTTATTTTAATTTTGCTTTTCATTATGTAACATTTCTATTGTTATCGAATATTTCCTAATCTTTATCAAATGGGCATGGTGACTGCTGATAAAAGTCTTGCTGCAATCCACATTTAGCCACGCAAGGCTGATAAATGTAATTCAGCAGAAATCACAGTGCTATTGTACTACAGATTGCACACTGGGAGTCACAGTAGTGGAGAAACAACCCCTCTGTCTTTCACGTGGCGAGTGCCCCTGCAGTGATTCTCACATGTTTTTGTCACGGCAGAATGAAAATGCCTCTCAAATATATCACTTAAACTGATGAAAGCAATGATAAACTGAAGGAGAATTACACCCTCTATCATGAGGCATCTCAACCTGCCTGTTCAACAGCAGGAAAAACCTGTCTCTGAATATGATATTGGGATACTCTTTAATGTGATATAGGATTATGATACTTTTTCTCAAACTTATCAGACTTGTTTAAAACTTTGCTGAGTGCATCAAATGTTATGGTAGGAACACAATACCAAAGTATGCTCAAATGAAAATAAAAGGCATTGTATTAGTGGGACTGGAATTGTAAAGTGTTTCTGGTGGGAGTCATTTAAAAACACTTGAAAACAAAGAGAAAGAGAGACAGAGACAGAGATATAAGAAGGAAATATAATTATAAAGAGTTATAAAATGAGTTAAATATTTCGAAAATATATCTAAAAAGGAAGAAAAAAAATACATTAAATATCCAAGACAAAAGCTGAGGGAAAAAATAAATATATACAGGATATGGTTCAACCACTTGATTTGCATTTAGGTGTAGAGACAAGGATAAAATAAAAAACGTTCAGAAATCATTTACTCCTTAAAGTAGCTAAATTGTGATGTGATGTCATGCAGGCTGCTGGACCTGCTTGTGCTGTAGGACTGGTTATACAGGAGACAATCTACCACCTCCTGAGTGAATGGGGGAATGAGGGAGGAGGCAAAGCAGGGGAGAACACGCACCGGTGGTACATGAAGTCACAGACTTCTCTGTGTTGCTGGCAGCTTGCCGTCCAGGTAAAAAGGAATCTATTTTTAATCATTTGGACTCTCATGGATTAATTTGACCATAAACCTGGAGCCAACACAAGGACGAAGGAAGTTAAGTGGGCAACATACTGCCAAGAGGGGTAAAGAGATAAATGGACACAGAAAGCTGAGGCTTTGCCTTGGCTGTAACACTTCAAAAAAATTTGCTTTTGTTATTTGATGACTCAAGGGACTTCACTTAGAGCTGTCAGTGACTGAAGAAAAACTGAAGATTTGGAAGACTGAAGAAGAAAAGAGGGACTGGTGACAGAAATATACCACCACTTTTCTCTCTGTGTATCTCCTTGTATCTCTCCTCTGTTTCTTTCTTTTTTGTGTGTCACACCCGCACAAACAGCATCAATGAGATTTGGCATAATGCTCGGCGGCTTGTCCGTCCTGGTGACCATCGGAGTAGCTGTGATTGCCATCGGCCAACGTAAAATGATGACCTCGCTGGCCCAGCAGGTCGTGGTGCTAAACAACCAGGCTGAAAAACTTGATGCTGTGCTCAAGGACAGAGAGTTCCTTAGAGCTGTGCTGCAAAAGCATATGAACCAGCACAAGAAGACGGCGGATGATTTGGATGCTGAGATGGCCAAGATCATTCCAGACAACGAGGCGAAGAGGGATGAGACTGACACCTGCCAGGCAGAATTGGTGATTTAACATTACGTTACATACTTGAAATATTAGCCTCCTCTTCCCTGAAACAGAACAAATTTAGAGCTGAAGTGACGTAGAAAGTCCTTCCGTCACTTGTCTTGTTCTGCCTGTTTCTTTTACTTTTCCACACACCTGGGGGTGAAATTATGGAGGAATGCCAAAATCATAAAGTGTGTGGTGTCCCCCAGGCCTTTCTTTAGAAAAGCACTAAAGACAGCATTTGCATAAAGTTCTTGAAGACAAGGCTGACTTGACAGAAACTGATTTTCATACATAGTTCAGTAGATCACAGATAGTTCTTGGCAGTAACACTTCAAAAGATTTTGCTTTTGCTATTTGATGACCCTCAGAGCTCCCAGTTTACTGATAAAGTTTTATTTGTCATCTCAATAGTTATGAATAAGAACTTAATAAGACCTGGTCACTGATAAATTAGTTCACCAATCCTGCTATAAAAGCCTTGCTATCAAGATTTGTTGCATCCATTTGTCCTCTACTGTATGAGCTGAGGCTAAATTACAGCATGATTGACAAATTTGTACGTGAATTTCACAATAAAAGTAGATCTAACTATGGTGTCAATATATTATATATATGTATATTGACATTATATATGTCAATATACATTGTGTTTCCTTTTGTCTAATCTTCTCCTTTTCTTTGCCAGGCCACAATGTATGAAGAGCTGGAAAGCATTCAGAAGGAGCAGACTGACACCCAAGGTAACAGACACAATCAAGTCACAGTTAATATTGTGCTCAGTTAACAGTGCCATCATGTGGTAAAATGCAGGAATTAGTGAACAGAACAGGTTTGAATCTCCCTCTCTCCCTGTCTCTCTCCCAAAGCTGAGTTCGACTCAGAGTCTGAGGCTTGGAGAGGAGAGATCAACTCTCTGCAGCAGCAGCTTCAGTGGCGCAGTGAAGTGTGTAACTATGTGAGGCAGGACCCAGCAGCACTGTAAGTCAGAGCACATCTTTTTATCAGACACTTGCACAAATATCAGATCAGGGTTTTACATGATAATGAAACATGTCTGTATCCCCTTAGGAAACTGTGTGCCTACAATTAAGGAGCACCAGCTGCTGCAGACGACAAAACAATCTGGTGCCGACACTGCTACCTAAAATATACAATAATCAGCACATTGTTGATGATGTATTGTGTTAAATGCTACCTTTGTGCTTGATGTTTGTAGGTTTTTCATGTTAGTATAATTGTTATTTTTCATTGCTACAGTTAGTGTTTTTAACGTGTGTGTTGTATTATTGGTATTGTTATTGGTATTTTTAATGGTTTTCTTCCTCCTATTAGTATTATTATAATTTAACTATGGGGTTGATACACACCGGTATACATGTTTGTCCAATTTCTCAATATGAAAACAAATCCCCCCCCCCCTCCTTTTTTTGGACTGGACTGTGTGGTAGTGGTGTCTGATGGATCCTTTCATTGTGAATGACAAAGTGAAAAGAAATCATCCTAATTTATTGAGTCATAAATACATTCTTATGGTAATGTCACAAATCTATTGTTGCATGATAACTATCTATCGATCTATCTATCTATTGAGAAAGTATATTGTCAAAAATTATTCATTGCTCTAATTTGAAAACTCAAGCAAATCAGCTGTGTCATTGGACAGTTAATAGGCATTTGTCAAGTATGATATATCAAGCAATAGGATGTGCCAAAAAACAGTGTAGAAAACAAAAGGTGAGATGCTCAGCGAGTGATAATGTACTCCGAAAAAGAGGATGAAGCTGCCAATGATGGAAAAAGTGGAAAATACAAGTCTGTGACGTGCACACCATTTTTGGAGAACTCAGACTTCTTGCATGTCTCAAATGAATTTTTAACATATAACAGTATATGCACACACACACACACACACACACACACACATGCACGCGCAAAAGCACACACAACCTTCTCTCTGCCTCTTTCTCACAGAAGTCCACAATTAAACCATCCATCCGCTGTGACAGTGAATGCCAGTC
>OMKZ01055152.1:1971-13733 GCA_900302535.1 Neoniphon sammara | reverse complement strand
TTTTAAAATTGATTTCCACATAAAATTATCAATCACTTATCAATCATCATTATACCCAAACTTGAATAATACACCATTGGGGTTGTTGTAGCACTGTATGCATCAAAGTGCTTGCATCATCTTAAGCCCTTCCCAGATGGCAACCTCACTGCACTCTGAAGGAAATGATAAAGCAGTCAACACACATACAAAGTCACATTCGGTGGAATTCCCACCTGCTCGGGCAGAACGCACACAGCCAGCAGAGAAAGGGGAACCTCATATTTGAAGTGCTCCCCCCACACGGGCTTCAGGTGGAAGCGAACGGTCCAGTCCAGCTCCTCCATCTTGCTGTAGAGCCAGAACACAGCTCTGGACCAGCTGCTGGGGTCGGACACCACCTCTGCACCCACCACCTGCCCCAGTGTGCTCAGCACAGAGACCAGCAGGTCCTTAGTGTCCATGGACAATGGGTGGACAGCGCCATCCGCTGGCTGCTCCCAACAGCTAGCACAGATTACAGGGGTGTAGTTTGAAATGAGTTATTTCAGAGAGCAGGTGGGTGAGGTGAGGGGTGTGTGTGAATAGATATCTGAGTAGGCTACATTGTGGTGACACTGTTATTGACATGTTACTAAGCAAGTACAGTATCTTATCTTACTTCAGGCACTTAAGTTTCTTGATCGGTTAATTTGAAAATTTTAAGGCCAGTCTAAGACAAAATTTTACTTGGCCAACTGTTACTTTACCACAATATAATCAGTATGGCCAAGTTCCTGAAAAAGTGAATTCAGCAACGCAGAAGTAAAACAATGGAGTAACAGTAAGTCACTGGAGCACAAAACAGAGTTTGGTGCAGTTTGTTGGCAGGTGACACTGAAATGCCTGTGAGGGCTAAAAAATAAAAGTCACACCACCCGCACAGTTGGCTGTTGGTCCAAAGTACTCACCTGAGGGCCTGGTTGAGGAGCTGGGCCAGGACGTAGAGCAAGGGGAAAGGAGAGCAGCCCAACACCCAGTGAGGAGAAGAGACCGGTTCCTGGAGATCCAGACACAAGGCAGTGTGGAGAAGCTGCAGACTCAGGTCTATATCAACAGGACCATGATCTGCAGAGAACAGAGAGAAATGATTTGGATCAGACAGGCTCCCATTTTCAATTATGGCTCAACAGGCTTCTGTATAGCTGATACATTGGTCACACCCTATCTAACCATTTCAGCCATTTGGCCTAAATTTCCTTTTTAGACAGGAGAAACATCTTAATCTAACATTTAAGCCTGGATAGAGAAATAAATTCAAAATCTTTTTGGTGAGGAGACAGGTGCAGTTTAAAGTGGGAATAAGACAGTATGCTCACCCACAGTGGAGAGGTTAGGTAGGACAAAGGCACCCACGACCTCCTGGGGTGACAGAAAGCTCTGCCTCCTTTCTTGTCCCTCAACTTCTATGACCGGCATCATCAGCAGACCCAGGAACCTGAGGAGCTGCTCTTTTTCACTTGCCGACAACACTTTGGTCTGCAGAGTCTCCTGTAGGCAGTTGCAGAGTAGACTCCCACCACTTGTAGCATCCCTTCTTCCATCTATCCATTCCTCTTCCACCATTTTTTCCTCTCCATTACTTGGCGCCTCATCTTTTTTTGCCATCCCTCTGAGTCCAGGCAGTTGCTGCAGGATCTTAGCCATAAGAGAGAAAGCCCCTTTATTGAAAACAGCTGAATGGCAGCAACTCCTTAAAGTGGCCTCGGGGTTCTGAAACGCCACTCTCGCTACCAAGGAGACGGCTGTGCTCAGGTTGCCCTGCAACACCGCCGCCGAGGCTCCACCCCCTCCTTGGATGATGCAGTTGAAAGCCATGTTGAGCTCCTGTCCGAATGCGTCCGCCATGACAGAGGGGACAGAGCACGTAAAGAATCCCCTACCAGACAATCTCAACATGGCTGCCAGTGCTTTGTTCTTGTCTTCTAATGAAAGGGCTGAGAAAATGTCCGCTATGACTTTCATTAGTTTTCTGCACTGACTTACATCTGCGGCGTCGCTGTGGAATTTACTCATGATGGTGGAGGCGAGTTTGATCACCGTTCTGTGCTGCTGGAAGGCTGCTTTGTTGCTTTCCAGGCAATCTATCCAACGCTTGTCGCTTACAGCCCAGCTTTTCTGAGCGGCAAATAATACAGCAAAGTCTTGATAGTCCTCTAGACGATGGTTAATGATGGCCATGGTGAGCCTAGCATTCACCTCAGGGCTGCTCTCTATGGCAGGGAAAGCCAGGGACTCCAGCACTCCTCTGAGTGTGATCTTTATGTCATTCAGAGTCTGCTGATCACGCATTTCTCTGATAATCTCAGGCATGTCCACTCCTTCTAGAGCTCTGAGGACTCTCTGGACACTTTGCTCTAGCTTATACGCTGGGTAGCTAGGATGAGCGCTGTCACACTGCTTCAGCAGCCCGCTGTTTTGCCAAAATTGCGCAAGTTCTGTTACAATCTTTAAGGCTTGGGTCAGCTTCAGCTCACTGTGTTGAAACTGAGATGGGCTGTGAGAGGCATGCAGATCCCTCTGGGCTTCCCGAAGTAGTTCAGGACTCCAGTTCGCATCATTCCCCTTTCTGAGGCTCACAGCTTTAGATAAGATGAGTACCTTCTCTTCAGTAGGAAGTACGACTGCTTGGTCTATTAAGAAAGAGGTGTACAGAGTATCCAGAGCGATGGAGAGGGCTTGGAGGCAGAGGTCTGTTGTGGATATATGATCTCTTGTGTCTCTCAGCGCATGAAGAAGAATGCACAGGACATCAGTGGAACATACCGATGGTGATGATGGAGGCAGATCTGATGTGTCTAGCTTGAGCCTCTTCGCGGCCTGAGGGGACAAACTGGAAGGCTGAGAGGACAGACGAGCAAACTGGTTGGTGAACATTTTCTCCAGGTCATCCTCTCCTCCTGCCTTCTGCTCAGCTCTGCCTTTCCAAAGCTCCCACCACACCTCTAGAAAGAGTCGGACATCGTCCTCTGAAGTAGGATCACAGCTCACATGATGGGCCAGCCTGCCCAGCTCAGTGCAGATTCGAGCTTGGGGAAGACAGAGGAGGAGCTGGCCAAAGATCTCAGTGGCTGCCATTGACTTCACCAGCTCTATCAGGACAACATGGCTGACTTCAGGAAGGCTGTTCTGGATTTGGAAGAAAGGGTTCTCCCTCCAGGCTGTCTCTATGTCCTCTCCTGTCTCACTGCACAGCAGCTTGCACCACAGCACACAAACTAATTTCTTCCTCCAGTGGATTGCCCCCGTGTTGGGACGATCACCAAGTTCCTCCTGTCTGCATACTTCTTCAACAGCCTCTAGGATCGGGTGGCCTACCCTGGTCCAGTCTCTTTTCTGAAGAGAGGACAGGGACGTGGGAAGACAGAGCTTGTTAGCCAGAAGGAAGCCACCCTGAAGAACTGCCAAATCTGAAAGCACAGGGAACACAGCAGAACAGACATCAAAACAAAACTGCACTCATTCAAAGGGAAAACAGCAAGGAAACCTGGGGGCCAAGGAACTTCTGAAAAGTTGGATGGATGTAATCTAGTGTCTATATATAACATATGATTAAATGCTATTAAAACTAATAATTACACAAAGAGGTAGCCCATTCTTTTCTCTGCTTGTCTGTCACACCATATTAAAAATGTGATAGTTTCATGTCGCTTTGCTTATCAGCAAAAATAGAGTATGTAGGGCATGGCTTAAAACCTTTTGGTGATCATTAAGAGATATTATTTTATACATGTTTTTCCTATTATTTTATATAATTTCCAAAAAAATATTTTTTTATATAGTTGATCTGCCTGTTATTCCATCTTCTTCCATTAAAATAAACCATTAGAGGCAGAAGTAAGCAGTGTGACCAATTCCTCATGCTTAATTATATTGAATTAAAGTGATATTTGGGCGGTTAATATGTATGCCGAATTTAAGAGTGGCTCCTCTCGAGTCAAAACAATATGAAGTCATAAGGTGTACGTAACACTGTCAAAAAGCAAGGCAGCAGTAACTTGAAACATTTACATAGAATATAGCCGCTTTTTCTTTCCATATAAGAGAAATGTACGCGTCGTGGCCACATAATATCACAATAGGTTAACTTTACCTTTGTCCATCATGACTGTGATGCTGACGAATGTAACTGGAGGTTAATATGTCATATTTTCATACTTTGCTTCACCCAGGTACGCTTTCACATGCAAGTTGACACCAGCACGTCCGTAATTTGGTTTGGAGCGCTTCCTCTTCTCCGCATCAACGTGTCGAAGTGCAAGAGATACAGACCGCTAGCATAAGTGCCCACCGAGTCTGACAGCGCCGCGTGAGGACAAACTACGTGCTGCATGTTTACCAGTGTATAATGTCGCATGAATTTTCACTAAATGTGTTCGTAGCTGCAATAAGACATTGTATAATTGGTTTCGCTTTGATGGTGTCCTGGTGTGACGTGTAAAATTCGAATGTGTATTTGCACTATATCAGCAGCCACATTTGAATTTACTGATATAACGGGCACTATTTTTTTCATAAATAGTGATATTACATTAACCATTAAAGACTGCGTAATAACACAACTTTTTTGTAAGTGACTTTCTCGTCTGATCAATACACGTGGTGCAGGGGTATATTCAAAGCGAGCGTTTTTTTTTCCCTTGGAGGATCGGCTTCCGCTAAAACGAAAGTGAAAGTTATTCCTGTCAAGTGTAAGCAGCTCCGAATGGGACTCTAGCAGGATCGAGAGAGTTCTACCGATGAATAATCATGGGAGTAATCTTAAAGATCCTTATTTACTTGTATCTCTGTTCAGGTAGGCGGCTTTGCGGCTTGTAAATGCAGGCAACAATGTATTCAGCCACTACAGTGTATGCGGTGTAGTGAGAGTAGTGATCATAGCCTCTCTCTCTCTCCACCTGTTTCTTTCTCGTTCTCTTTCTCCCTCTCTCTGTCTGTCTACCTATCCGTCTCTCTCAGGTCTCCAGTGTGCTAACCAGATGTCATGGCTGCCCTGTCAGTTCACGGATGAGCATATATTTACGAACCAGGAGAACCACACTGAGACCCAGCTCCTCCACAAACATGCTGTGCTGCAGTTTGGTCAGAAAGGAGACGCTCCTGTTAATCCACATACCATAACTTTCCTGGTCACCGGTAAGCCCTACAGGAACTACAGGCTGACAACTATTGCATTGTATTGTATTTGTAGCAGGTAGTAGCTATGCAGAAAAGTAATCTCTACCACAGGTTTACTTCAATAATGAAGCAGCTGCAGTCATTGCAGTCAAATGCCGTATAGATCTGCTTTATTTACAGTGTTACTTCTCAAATGCCATAGTAGAGAAAAAAGTTAAAGGAGAGTCATGCAAGGAGGCAGAAATTTCAGGATTATCCTACACAGCAGACCCCTTTTCCTGCATATATGCTCTAACCAGTTAGTTCTTTTAAACCAGGATTTTCTCTGGTTAAAACCAGGAGCACCAAAGGAGCTGCAGCAGCCAAACCAGGTCAGGGCAATGCCAGCAAATGCCTAGCTGCGCTCATTAGAGCTGATTTAAAACTTTTGAGCCAATCAGGAGCGTCGGCTCCAGAGAATGGCAGTAATCAAACCTGTAGTCTCCTTAACTTCTCTCTGACAGGTCCTCACCGCCTTTCACCTGCATTACTCTTATCTCCCCCAGGTGCCCTTCCTACCACATGTTGTATTGTCGTGTTCTCTATTCTACTCTATTCCAGGATCGAAGTTGGACCTGCGATGGTATGTGGAGGGCGCAGGTGCAGAGCAGCTGGAGTGTGAGCTGCGTTGGTACAGCACTGAGGGCATCCAGCTCCGTTGGCCCAGCCAGGGGGCCCAGGACTACGACTCCTGGTTCATCTGCACCCTCAAACACACCGCAGGCCTGTTCACTGTCACCGGCTACCTCAGGCACACCCCCGCCCAGCCCCCCTCGGGCCAGCAGGACTACCGCAGCAGGCCCGTCATCGGGGACAGAGACCTACTCAAAACCTCAGGTAACACAGGTCACAGTCTGTAATAGGGTTGGATCAATATGTGTTCTTGTTATAGATGCTGATATTTTTAGATGGAAACTGCTGGTCTGTGTGCCAATTACAATTAATTAAGATAATATAACCAACCAAACTGTAGGGCATAGAGGAATAGAATCATAGGCCATTATCATCCCCAAATACAGGCAAACTGAGATTGGTTTGACTCTAGTCTGTGTGTATTTTTAAGTAGGAATGCACCAATACCTTTTTTAGGAACCAATACTGATGAGTATGAAACTTTAAATTTCGACCAATACCAAGCACTGATCAGATCCATTACTGTCACTGAACAGTGTAGCTTGGACCATTAATTTGGGGTCACTGGACAAAACAGATGACTTTTCCCACCTTTTGAGAAATACTGGCCACTGTATTCTAAAAACAGTGAAAATCAATTTGCTTTTATTTCTGGCATGTTAGTCAGGGCTTATGGTATCAGATATTAGCTTTGGGTAAAATGTCTGATGTGATGCTCCATTTTATCCTGATATCGGCACCACTACCGATACTGGTATCGGTGCATCCCTATTTGTAAGTACACAAAATATATCTGTGTGTCCTTTTCTAGTCGCCATGGTACTTCAGAGCCGCACTCCATTGGTGCCAGCAGCCCTCCGATCCCAGCAAAAGCTCCACTGCCAATTTGCTGTAGATCACAAGGGTCCAAACATCAAATTGGAATGGCATCGGCAACGCCGTGGAGAGAGGACAATACTATTCAGCCATGCCAGCCGGTCGGGGCAGACACAGGGGACTGGGGTCAGCCTCAAGGCCCTGGCAGGGGGCGACGCTTCCTTCACGCTCCCCCTGGTCAAGATGAACGACGAAGGGACGTACATCTGCTCTGTGTCAGTGCCTCCGCTGTTTGGCAGTCTGGATATAACTCTGCATGTCCAAGGTGAGTAAGGATCATTGAGAGGTTCTGGTTATGGCAAAGGGTTGGTATCACATGTAAGGTTCAATAAAGGGCTAAAGGCTAGATACCTTTGGATACAGATATATTGATGAAAATCATCAATATATAATATTATTATACTGTCATAACACAGCTTGGTAGCTTCACTCAAAAAATATCAGTACCGGAACTGATTCTAAGAAAACATTTTTTATCAACCAACATTTTGGTTGATTTACCCCTAGTCATATCCACAGCCATGCCAGTTCAGTTTCTTTACCCCCTCCTATTCTCAGAGCCTCCCCGTGTCTCCCTCAACGTGGGTCCTAGCGTCGTGCTGGTGGAGGGCGGTGATCAGAAGGTGGTTTGCGAGGCAGAAGGCTACTATCCTCTGGATGTAGAGATGGCTTGGTACCAGCAGGAGCCAGGGGCATCGGGTCAGAGGGTCGGAGCTCCTCTTCCTAAGCAGCTCCAGAACGTTTTGCTGTCCAGCCACAAGCACAACCAGGAGGGAACTTACTCCCTCGCAGCTTTCTTCTACCTCCAGGCTTCACTCAGGGACTCAGGGAGTCAGTTCACCTGCAGTGTCTCCCATAAGTCCTTGCGCATGCCAATCCGCAAGAGCTTCACCCTGACTGTTGAAGGTGAGCGGCAGGCTTCCAAGTAAACATGAGACATGATGAAACTTTTTTGATCCCGGTGGGGAAATTGAGTGGTTATAGCAGCAAATAGTAACAGCACAAATGTAGGCTACATGAAATGAGTGCAAATTGATATAATAAATGATAATATCCATATGATATATGCAATGAATGGCATATTAAACAAATAGGATAATGTGAAGACAATAAATTTGTGAATTTACAGCATATAAATAAGATTATGTCTTAAATGTGCACTGTGCTCCCTTTGACACCTGAGGGGTTAGAGCCAGAAATGGGTAACTAAAATTCTGAGCAAAAATTATACCTACAGGCTGAGAGGAGGGTGAGAGGGGTTTTCCACGGGGGTTTCCACGATGGCTTTGATCTTGTCCCTCATTCAAAGACCCGAATCAGGCAAATCAGTCCACTGACATGAAAGCGACAGCTGTTTTATATTTCATTTTTTACAATGTCAAAGCATCAGGCTATTGAACCTATTTTAACCTCCGCTTGTTGACAGATTGCATCAGCCTCTGACACTTTTTACAGTTCTCCCGTGTGTCTGCTCTGATTTTTTCACCCACGATCAGAGTGAACACAGCCACAGCAGGAAAAAAAACTGCCTATTAGGCTGATAGGCCTAGTAATATGTGAATAGAGAGCGATGGTCGAGCGAGTAAGACAATAAATGGAGTGAGGGAGCGGTGTAGTGAACCAGAGAGTACCGATGGTCGAGCGAGCTAGACAGTGAATGGAGCGAGGGAGTGGAAGTAGCAAGAGCAAACGTTTCTGAAAAAGTTTCTGAATCACTTCAAACACAAGAGGTTCTTTATCATAGAGTCATAGCTGTGCACAAAAAATTTTAGGCTGGTAGGTCCAGTCGTTTGCAAGATTAGCTACATACAGACATACACACAGACACACCCAACCAAACACATAATCTCCTGGTAGAGATGATTATATTATCATTATCAAAACATCACAGCACTATGTCCAATTTTGTTAAAGCCAAGCTTATGATCCTGTACATTAATGACGGCTTAACCTGATGTGATCTATGGTTCTTGTTTGTATGGTAGTTTTGCATTCAGTGAAAGTCTGAATTGCGCCTCTATGGGTAAACTGACCCTGGATTATGGCACAGAGGATAGTAACATCATATCCGGGGTAATGATAAAAGCTTATGCCCATAAAGTGCCTAGGTATCCAGACATTCATTCCAACAATTTATTCACCATCAAATATTCATTATATTTTCTTCTGTGTGACACTGTAGCAGCTGTCCTCTCAGACATTTTGTCCCATCGTTGTCGTGTAGCCATTTCTGCAATCCATCACAGTGCAAAGAGGGCATGAGTGCAGGTGGTTATGATGATTGGTTCAGGACAAAAGGGCTGCAAGTGCAGCTGTACCCTGTTTGCACCAAATTCAAGTTCTTTCCTTTAATTTGGTTATGATTACAAAAGTTGTTATTTTGATCATCAGATCATGCTAAACAAAAGCTTTCCACTCCTTTATAGTACACTTTTTGACTCAAATGAAACTTATGCCCATGTATATGGCATATGTATTGAGCGTGCAGCTTGAACTATTTGTGTCACTGGCTGTTGACCTCATCGTAAAACTGTAAAAGGATGAGGAGTTCAGTTCTTGTTTAGCTTTGCTGAGTAACTGAATCCAGTTTTGTGTCTGGTATGATAGCAGTGAATGAAGGACTGCCTAAAACAAAACTGCGGCTATGTCACACAAATTGATGTGCAGTTCTTTTTGGTACCACAGAGTGGCAGTACAGGTACGTAGCTGATCACTAACTCCTGTTTCCTCTGTCTGATCAGAGCCAAGCAGCTGGATGTTCAACCTCGGTTTCGGCTTAATTGCAGTCATGCTTTCAGTCATCTTGTGTGTGATGCTGTGCTACCTGATCTCAGGTGAGTGTTGGGGTCCTCATGTAAAGATGTTGATGGAGTGCCTGTTTGCATATATTAAACCAGGAGTTCTCAAAGTAAGGTTGGGTCACTGTAGAAAATTTTCATTATTCAAAAATTTCAGCAATTTCATTAGAATATAATTCACTAGAAATTATCCCAATTACAGAAATTGTAAGACTGACTGATACAAACTTTCATTCTGAACACTACTATAACTCCACAAATAGACAGCTTTACAATTCAACACTAAATTAACAATAAGATGTCCCATATTAGAGAGTAACTGTGATTTATTTCCTCCTCAGCACGAAGAGAATCAAAGAAGGTAAGACAATATGAAATCTTTCTTGTTCTCTCTGTGCTTAATTATTTAATTTATGCAATGCCATCCATGCAAACCAAATGTTGTGTGTGTGTCCGTCCCAAACAGGGGAGACCCTACTGAGTGGCCATGACAGCCGGAGAAGAACAAGTCAAAGACCAGCAGAGCCAGTCTTAATCTCTCCTCCCCTCTCAGTCATCTTCATTTTAGAATTAGAAGTATTGAATTTTTGGTGAATCTGGATTTCTGTTAAACTGAATGCATTTTTTGATTATTGCTTGATTGACTTTTCTGATGCTGGCAGTTGTCAAGATGGTAATGGAGCAGCTCTTGCTCTGGGTGAAGTAGCACAGCCGTGTGTTTGCCATGATACTGAAGACTAGAGGATTTTAGCACAAAACATTGATGCCATAACAGCTGATAAGAATGTATTGCTTCGAAGCAGCTGATAATGTAATAATTGTTTAAAATACTATAAAATATACCTCTTAATGGGTGTAAAATGTAATAAATCCTGTTAATAAATTGTTGTATAATATACAGATTGAGATTGTAATATACATGTATATGTACTGTAAATTTATGATTCTTATACTGTAATAATTGGTAAAAATGTAATAAATCCTCTCTAAACAGGTCAAAAATGAAAATGTATACTATGTTAAGATTTATAAAGTTTATAATGCATCAGTTTTATGTATTACCGTGTATTATATAATCAGAATCAGAATCATAACTCTGAAATCATCTAAATTAAATTGTAGTTCATTACATGAACAGGTTTTAGGACATTTGTGACTCATTTACATTTTCTTTGTTATTACATTATCAGTTGCTCAAAGCCTTTTAATGAGAGAATATTAAAGCTATTTAAATGAATAAATTAAATAAAACAAATAAATGAATGAATAAACATCAGTCTTGTTCACAGTGAAGTAATCTTCTATCCTGTATTGTGTCGTGTCTTTTCCTCCAGTTTTGTCTTTCATTTGAGAGGTAATGGACTGCTGGATCACACACTATGACAGACCAAAAATACATTTTCTGTCTCTTAAAGTTGCTGCATATCTGTTACAACCACACTCAAGAGTCCAAACACACAAGAGGACCCAGAGGCTCTTGTAAAACATCCCGCTGAGCCCCAGAGCCCCTCTGCTTTCCTACTACTTTTCTCTCTTTCCGCTCTCTCTCTCCTCCTCTCTCTCATTAGAAACATGTACATGAAAAATACCAAACCGGGCTTGTAAAACACAGTGAGCCCAGTGATGGTTGTAGATGTCAGCCATCAGCTTTGAAGAGGACCTTTAACGTGGAGTCCTTAGAGAGGACAGCCAAGCCGGTCAGTCAGGTCTGAGTCCATTTACAGGGATAAACAGAGCTTTACTTAGACCAGTGCCAGATGTGTGTGTATGTGTGTGTGTGTTGCCTGGGGTGTCTTTGTGCTGCTGCTGAGAAGGTGTGTGTGTGTGTGTGGCCCAGGTTTGATCACACATGTTCAAAGAAAACAAACACGAGTTGAACAGCAAATCTGGGAAGTTGAGAGGGAGGAAGAGAGCGAGTAAATGAGAGAGGGCAGAAGAACTGGGAATCAATTAAACCACTTGACTTGTTCTTAAACAATACATCTCAACACAAAACAGGAGAAAGGAACTTCTATAAGGGGACATTGCTTCCTTCGTCAAAGGTTTTCTCCATGGCTTTACTAAAGAGGATAAATGCACTGGTCAGCCCAAGGGCCGACACAGCCTGACTAAACAGAAAATTCAGCAGCAAATAATACACTTACTGCCCTTTATGAACAGAATGCATTGGTCAAAGAATGAAGTTCCAGATTTAGAAACCATCAGTCCCCCAGCCTGTTGCACAGTACATTGTTCGATGTTCAATACCATTTTCACCTCTGTACATCCACTGGTTTGGTT
>OMKZ01055151.1:53483-87033 GCA_900302535.1 Neoniphon sammara | reverse complement strand
AAAATTCTTACAGCTTCAACAGTATTACTAAGGCACTGCAGCCACACACACACACACACACACACACACACACACACACACACACACACACAAACACCCACAAACACACACTTCACTTGATCCTGTCCCTGCATGGGTCCAGTTCAAATCCGAGTTATGGTCAACATGTTTTTGTGGCTGCTGCTTCAAACACACAGCCACAGTTGATCAGAAAATTTACTTGTCGCACACATACACACACACATTTAATCATAGTCATTAGTGTGTTTACCTCAACCACTTTATGGCATGGACTACAAGATTTCAGCTAGTTTTAATGAGAATTTGAAGAGAAGATTTCAGAGAGTTAACACAAGTCGTATTTTCATGCCCACAAACTTTTTTGTTGTCACCCAAGACCTTTTCAACTATTGATGTCATCTTATAGAGATACAAATTGGCAGTGCATTTTAATTTAACCATTCAATCCCTGCAACAACAACAAGCATCCATACTGCTGAATTAAAGCTTGTAATCTTGACCCAAACCTGACAAAACCCACCTGAGCCTGAGCTCTATTTTTTTCATTATTTTAAAGTTGGGTTTAGCCCTCCACATCCTGGCTGTTTTTGTGGGCAACAAAGATCTGCCTTATAGTCTTTAGGACATAGCACTCTTATTGATAAATGGGAGCATATCGCTTTCAGAACTGGTGTGATGTGTGTGATGTTTTCCTTTAGTTCCTAACTGGCTGCCATATTTTGCTACTTCATATAGAGGATGCACTGTGCTGTTTAAAAGTGTACGTGGTGCAAGTGGGATGCTGCCAGGGAAAACGGTTTCAAATACGCACATGCTTTAATAAATATACATACAATATTCATGCAAAGTCAGTGCCTCAGTAGTGGAAGAGGTAGAAGGCTGATCCTTTGCTGTTTGTAGCAAAGTTCAGACAATTTATCAACACTGGTTGATATTACCCCGAAGTTGGTAGCAAATTAGCTGAGCGAGAAGCCCCGCCCCCTTACGTCAGTGTTATTGTCATAGTTCAGCTCGTCCAATCAGCGGGGAAAGTTGATCAGTGCCACCTTGACAAATGACCAGCCTCCTCACCTGGTTTCATGATGTTTCGTGGATGTATTTGGAGACTCCGGCCCTTTTTGTGCTAAGAACTGCCTGGTGGAGGTGATTAGCAACTTCAGTCCTGCAGTGCTGACAGAGGCTCCCCTGCACCTCCTTACCGCAGTTCAGGGACTGAGACAGAAAAAGGTAACACTCTTTCATTCATTGCCATAAAATGCAGGTTGATACAGTAGGTTGTATAGCCAGCCTGTTAGCTACTACTATTTAAAGTGAGCTTGCTGAAGTGTTTGCATTTGTAAATTAGCCCTTAAATATATACTTTTCCAAAAACTGCTGTAATGAATGCTTGTAGTTTTCTTCTACTTCTGTTCAACTAAGCTTTGGCATTTGAGGCCTGTAATTTTGGCCTGCTCGTCAGCATTTAGGGCAGTTAAAAAATCACAGCACCAGCCTGGACATGCTCTAAAAATCGGGTCAGGCGTTCAGAGCGCTGCCAACCTTGCAGGCACAGGATGGGTCGAGCTGGAAGTTTTGGCCCCAGCTCAAACTCTGTGCTGGTGTCCTTTAGCAAGTCACTGAATCACCACCGGCTCCAGGGACGCTGTTCTATAGTTTACAATGGAGGGGGAAAGCAAAACTTTCCCTACGCTCAACCACACAGTATCACATCACATTGTAAGAGTAAGGACTTCAAAGCCCTGAGTTAAAAATTACACAGTAGAGCTCAGTTGTCATATTTGGTTCAAGTTTGTTCAGCAGTTGCTCCAGTTCTTACTTGAAGACTATAATAGACTGGGATTTAGAATTTAATTTTTTTTTTAATTTATTTATTTATTCTTAAGGCATTTTGGAGTTAAAAATACGTGTTGCCCAGAGCCTCCTAAGCACATTTGTATATCTTCTTTCTTTACTGGCCCCTGTGAGTGTTTGCGTCTCTATGTGTGTATGCAAATGTGTCTGTGCGGGTGCATATTTGAACAAATATGACTTTGACTGTTTGTATGTGTGTTCACACTGGCAGTACTAGGGGGAATTGCTCACTGGAACGGCCTCATCTGGCCAGTGATCTCAGCCATTATACTGGATAGAAGCCCCTAGCCTGGCCAAATTAGGTTAGAATGACCCCCACTGGATCACCATTTTTACACACACACTCACACACAACTGCATGTGCACATGTGCACACACAAACACCATTATACACAAACACACACACACACAAGTTTGATGATGGAGAAATGAGGACAGACAAATGAAGCTCAAGTGGTCCAATTATCTGACTGTTTCACCATGGAATGGACATGGTCCAGCAAAATATATTCCAGCGCTCCAATGTGTGTTTGTTGTGTGTGTGTGTGTGTGTGTGTGTGTGTCCTTGTGTCCCATCACCATCCCACACAGCTCATTAGGCAGCAATCCTGTGCTTCATTTGAGAGAGGGTACGGAAAGTCGAGCAGGAAAACTGACCACTATCTTTCTCTCATTGTCTCTCTCTTTGTCTGTTCACTCCTCTCTTTCCCTCTGTCTCTTTCTCTCTCTCTCTCCCAGTTGAGAGGAATTCAGGTTTTACACACTGTCTTCTGCCACCAAACAAGACCACCTTTATGTTTTTCTGTGCACTGACGCAGATGCATGTGTGCTTCGCCTCTGTGCATGTGCCTGTGTGTATGTGTTTGTGTGTACGTGTGTATGTGTGTGTTCACAGCTGCAGGAACAAGAGGTGCAGTTCAGTCAATCAATCAGGTCTACTCCAGGAATACAGGGCACTCCAGGAAAGCTTCCAGCATGCAAAGGCTCATGGGAAGGGCATAGAAGCCATGATGAAACAGATTCAACTCAGGAAGGAAGAAACAGAGAGAAAAGGAGAGAAATGGGCACAGAGACAAAGGCAGCTTGCCTATCCTACTGTAATGCTCACATTTAGTTTGGCCTTATATGGAAAGAGTTTTAAAACTATTGGATGGATTATGGAAACCTTTAGTTTTCCGAATACTATAAAAGTTTATTTGCCTTGTTGCTATTGCCATGGTTCTGTGGTCACCAAGAAGCAAATTCAGGTCAGTCAGTCAGAGGTGAGGCACTTCAATCTGTGTGCTGTCAAACTTTGTCATGGTTTACAGCACTGAGGAAATTGTTTTCTACAAATCACGTCTCCTCTTATTTGGCAGTTTCTAATTAATAAAAGTAAGTAAAAGGTCTATTGTGAAATTCAAGGTTAACTTTGAACCTTCACATTTTAGCTGCAAAATTACAAACTGGAAAATAGTGCGAGACTGGCAGTGGCCATAATTGAGCACAAAATAAATATCTCATTGTAGTGATGTATAACCTTGACACAACTTGGCATTGTTTGCACACGTTATGTGAAACGTGCACTTGAGTTGCTTAAAAAGTTTCAAATAGAAAAGCATGTTGACCAACACTATGAGAAGCCTCCATTCTGCATATTGATGAAGGTCTTGTAATTTAGTTCTACAGCTGACAGTTATTTCTTGCTAATAAAATGCCTTGCATCGCAGCATTGTCACGAGGTAATGCTTTGATAACTCATCCCATTTTTTTAGTAAAACTAAAGTCAGTAAAACTCAATTAAGTATATTTTTATTCAATAACTTTTTTTAGGCTAATTAAACAAAATCAAATCAATGCAATCACAAAAATTCAATTATGGTATGTAGGTGAATTTTTTGATGCTGCTTTATATGATGTACAATATGAATTTACTTACAAAGATTTCTATTAATCTCAACAGGTGGGTAAACTCTGTTTCTGCAAACATAAACCTGGGTAAAGTGAGCTTTTACATTTTACTTAGACCAAATTACATCCCTCAGGGGGACTGGCTCACAGTATTAGCTAGGATTTGCAATGCTTTTCTAGGCTCTAGGAAGATTTTCTCATTAACATTCATGCAACCTATTCTTATGCCCTGTGCAAGGAAAAAACATTCAAAATTATTAGTTTAGTTTGGTTAAGTTGATTATAATCAAATTAATGCTTTTATTCAGCGGAAGACATGACTGCATAGCTTATTAGCATAAATAGCCTCCCAGGTTCCCCTGTAGTGTTTCCTCTCTTTCTGCTCTGCAGCTCCACACGGCCAATTCTGATACTTGCATTATAAAGATAAGATGTTAGCATTACTGTCAGTATCACTTTGTGCCAGATAGCTTTAAATAGTTCGAAATTCTTGCCATTTTACATAATGTTGACAGCAGGGATATTTAATTGACAATATATTGTAACTACTATCATGGTCAGCTAACAAAACTAGACAATAGATTTGGTTCACCAATGATGCATGTAGAAGTATGTATATTTTACATCAGTATGCATGTCTGGGGCCTTGCTTGTAGACGGCTGAACTTGAGAGAGTGACCGACAGAACAAGATGGTCTCAGCAAACAATCTGTGGAATAACATACCATAGATATTTTTTGTTTTTTTTTCCAGGATAATTTATCTGTTCTGGGGGAAATTGATTAACCCTATTTATCCTGTAAATTAAGCTTTTAGTACTTTTGGAAATTAATTGTGCTGAAGCACTGCATAATGTGTCAAAAAGGTTGTGAAGTTTTAGGTCATGGAATACTGTCAGTTTACTTTTGTTTCTTATTTTCCGTTGATTATTGTATGTATGTTCTTAGTTGTTGGAACTGCATTGTCACGCATTTCTTTCATCAGTATGCAGTATGTTTGTATGTGTATGTCTACGTGCACGTATGAGGTTTGTGTGTGTGTGTGTGTGTGTGTGTGTGTGTGTGTGTGTGTGTGTGTGTGTGTGCTTTCAAAGTTGGGTATCATTTACATAAATACCATTAGCCCCCACCCACCAGGGCATAGACACAGTACAGCTCCCCAATGTGGGGCCTCTCTGTTCTCTTTAATGGCACTTCACCCTGGTGATTTCACTGCCACTGTAATGTATGCAGTGATGTTTGTGCACAGCTACTCAATGCATAGTAATAGCTAAGTATGGTTTGTAACTAAAAAGAAGGATGTTTATGTTTTTGCAAGCATTATATTTCACACTTAAGAAAACAAAATCCTGCATATCGTGCCTTCAGGATTCCCTGCAAAAAGCTCATATCTGAAACCAGTGTGGAAAGAATAAGAAATAGCTTTTGTCCAAGATTTTTCTGTGGCATGTTTTGACCTTGTCTGCTGTCTTTCCCTCCAGGGCAGGAAAGACTACATGGGACTGGCCATCAAGAATGACAACCTGGTGTATGTCTACAACCTCGGAGGTGAAGATGTTGAGATCCCGCTGGGTTCAAAGCCTGTCAGCCAGTGGCCCCCGGTGTTCAACTACATCAAAGTAGAGAGGTACTGTACGGTAACGAGCTTAACCTTTGGGAGTTGCATCATCTCCACCGCCACTCTCAAGGTCGAATGCATGATTATTCACCGAGTGTGTGTGTGTGTGTCCATTCACCTCTGACAATTGTCTGCATGGCCGGCGGTGAAGTGACTTTGGTTATTTTTGCTCCTTTGTGCTCCCTGGCGGCAGGCTGGGCAGACATGGAAAGCTCTTCCTGACCGTTCCCAGTCAGAGCTCCACTGACGAGCAGAAGTTCATCCAGAAAGGGGAAGCTCTGGGCACCGACTCACTGTTTGACATCGACCCGAAGGATATCGTGTTCTTTGTCGGTGGCGTCCCGGCAGATATCAGGGTAATGCATTTACTCTCACACTACAAAATATCGCCATATTAACAACCCATTCAGACTCATATTCAGTGCTAAAATCTTATTTTCTTCAAACAAGTGAAAAAACTTCAAGCTGGATGACATAATCCCACTTGTTTCCAGTGCAGTTTCATTTGTTTCTGGATTTTTTCTATAAATCTGTTCAAACAAGGCAGAATAAAGCAGATCAACCCAACAGTAACAAGAAAGTGACACTTGATTCGAGAAAATTGGAAATAAATGGGCTCCTCTCATCCTGCTGGCAGATTTTTCCCTTGTTTCAAGACTGAGTTTCAGAGTAAATGACTTTTTCGCGGTGACAAGGGCTCATATTCCCTTTTTAATGAAGTGTATCAATCAAAGATTCAATCAGTGTCCAAGTCACCGGTTTGCAAATCAGATATAATCCTCAATAATCCTTAACTGAGCAGCTGTTTTTCCCCAAATCAAGATACTGATAGTGTTTAATTGTTTTAATCTAGCTCCCACCTCCTCTGAGTCTTGCTCCATTTGTGGGCTGCATCGAGTTGGCCTCGTTGAACAATGATGTCATCAGCCTGTACAATTTCAAAGAGACTCATAAAATGGACGTGGTTGCATCAATGCCTTGCCCCAGGTATCCTTTTGTTACTTGTCATGGTTATGTGCATAGGATGCTTCTATACTGAGATTCTGATGCAATTAAAACAGTGTGTACATTATGGCAAACATACAAATACATTTCTCCTTTTGCTTCAGGTACAAGTTGGCCTTCTCCCAGAGCCGCATTACGAGCTACCTGTTTGATGGAACAGGCTACGCACTCATTAATAACATTGAGAGGAGAGGGAAGTTTGGCGTTGTCACAAGATTTGACATTGCAGTGCGAACAGTCGCAAATGACGGCGTGCTTTTCCTCATGGTCAATGGGGTGAGTCTGAAAATCAACGTCCTTCATGCAGATTATCCTTAAACTCAGGCTAAATGTTGATGCAGGGCTAATTTAACCACTTTATCACAGTTAAGTACAAATTGAAAATGTAAAAAAATATGTTTTACTCCTGGCTTACCCATCTTCAGAGCAAAGGTGGCCAACTGTGGGTTAATTAGTTCCAGTGTGAAAGTTTATTTAGCTCAAAACTAAGAACCTGAGTATCAAAATTGAATCCTTGATATTCAGGTTCTTAATTTGGGATTAAATAAAGTTTAACCCAGACTGATGATATAACTGAAATGCCAGTTAGAGTGCTAATATATTTTAACTTCTTATTTCCAGGATAAATTCTTCCTGTTAGAATTGAAGAATGGCTTCCTGCGCCTAATGTACGACTTTGGCTTCAGCAGTGGACCGATACTTATGGAGAATAATCTCCCCAAACTCCAAATTAATGACGCACGATATCATGAGGTAAATTTATCTCTTCTCATTGTGCTGCCTGGACGATTCCAGCAATTACTCTGAACTCTTGAATATGTGATTTAGCCCTCGCAGAGTGTATTTATCATAGCTGTGTGTGCACTGGGCCGTTTGCACAGGTGTCAGTGATCTATCACCAGTCTAAGAAGGTTATCCTGCTGGTGGACAAGAGCCATGTTAAATCTATGGAGAATCAGAAAACTACACTGCCCTTCTCAGATATCTACATAGGCGGAGCCCCGTCTGACATCCTCAAGTCCAGGTGAGTTACAACCAAACACGTAATGCACACCAACAGGAACAGGATCTGCATTCGAGTCTCCCGTGTGTAAAAAATATTGATGATCCTAGACCAAACCATTCAAAACTGCCTCAGGCCACTTCACACTTTGGAGGCCCCAAGTGGCAGCAGGGCAGAACTGTTTGAATTTCTCAAAGTTTGAAGTGTGCCCAGAAGTTAATAATCTGACCTACATTTCTTCTTCTTAGTGGCTGGTCGGAGTAGAGATAGTGAAAATAGATTGTTTGGCTGGAGGTTCAGCCATCTTTGATGAATCTAGTTTTCTCTGCAGTTGCTCACTGCTGCTGCTGCTGAGGAGAATGTTTGGATTTCATTCTTAAGTTTCGATGCTTCACTTCTCATGTGACAAGAAAACTTCCAGCCAGTGACCAACGCCAGGATCTCATTGGGGCAAATTCAGTGTCTTTATGGGGTCTCAATAAGGAGAAAGGGACGCTCTTCTCTGCAGGAGCCCCATTTTGCAATTTAAGTTGAAAAGAAGGGTGCATTATTACAGAGAAATCTTCCCAAGTGCAGCTTTGAAATACTTCCTGGAGACACATTTGCTGCGGGATATTATTTCAGAGAAAACCTCCTGAAATTGATTTCCAGACTCTTTGGCACAATCCACATCTCAATTTTCTCAAAGCTTCTCTTCATCTACATTTCCTTCTTTGTAGTTGGTATAGATTTAAGAGGGGAAATCAATAAATGTTAAGGGCTTTTACTTGGATTCACCTCAACGGTGAACTTCATGAAAGGAGTGAAGTGTTCCAAGTATTTTGTTTATTCAGTGTATTTGTGCAAAGTAACTGTGAGGTAATGACACGTTACTTCACTCAAGTATTTATATTTTGTGCAACTTCATACTTTTACTCCACTACATTTCATAGGAAAATATTGTACTTTTTACTGCAGTATATGGAGCAATTAGAGAAATACTTAATGCAGTAATTCAACACTCTGAAACAGACAGATCTTCACAATGACTACTTCTACTTTTCATACTTAACTACATTTACTGCTAATACTTCTATACTTAAGTAACATTATGAATGCAAGACTTTTACTGGAGCTTTTTTCCATTATGTTATTGCTACTTTTACTTAAGGAAGGGATTTGGGTACTTTTTCACTGCAGGCCTGAGCTGTCCTCCGTTGTTGGCCTGAGAGGCTGCGTGAAGGGCTTCCAGTTCCAGAAGAAAGACTTCAACCTGCTGGAGGAGCCTGGCACCATTGGCATTAGCAGCGGCTGCCCTGAGGAGTCTTTTGTAAGTGTTGCCTCCATCGCTCGACACACTCCTGGTGACAGTGCAGTTTGTAGATCTCCCTAGAATCTACCCCAGATACTCTAAGGGTGGAGAGTCGATGGCACACATTCGACCGCACATCTGCACCCACACAGAAAACTTTCACCAATGCCTCTCATTTTCAGTTTAGAGAAAATATCTGGTCATTCTAGTTCAACAGCTTTCACCTGCTTCCATCAGTAATGACTGAACTGTGAGCTGAAAAGAGAGCGAGAAGTGATATACTGTAGGAGTAAACAGTGAGATGTGTTTTGTTTGCGACAGATGTCCCGTAAAGCTTACTTCACTGGAGAGAGCTACCTGGGATCCACAGCAAAGATTTCACCCTTCGACGCCTTTGAGGGAGGCTTCAACTTCAGAACGCTGCAGCCCAGCGGACTCATGTTCTACCACAATGAGGGGGTACAGAAATACATTTCTTATACACTACAAAATTGTCCATCTTAACTAGAGATATGATTTTGTACCACGTTTTAAAATGTTACTTTTCTTTTTCAAGTGAAGGTAAAAAAAAAAACTCCCAGTCAGGCGAGACAGTTTCCTTTGTTTTTAGTGCAGTTTCAATTGTTTTAAGAATTTTATTGACCGTGTCAATATCTTGAAATGCAAGTATCAAGATAATGCTCTGATTCAAGAAAATCATCAATAAAAGTCAAGATGGATGTTTTTTTGCCATTAGGAAAAAGACTTTGCAAGACCTTGCTGTGCCTCTGGATGATGATAATAAATTCCTTTCCCCCTCTTTCAGTCTAATGAGTTTAGCATCTCCTTGGAGAATGGAGCAGTGGTGCTGAACTCCAGAGGAACAAGAGTCAAATCACATAAGAAACAATACAATGACGGAAGGACACACTTCTTAGTGGCCTCAATAAACAATCAAAAGTAAGGATTTTTTTGATGTGCAAATTCTTCTCTTGTTTTCCTAGGTGGTAGCCAAGTACTTCAAGTCATTAGTTTCTATTATTTAAAATGAACTATCCTGGTGACATTTGGCCAGGGTCCATAACATATAGTTGCTGATTTAGGGGTTTTGGTCCAGATGATGACTTGTGTGATTAACTTTTTTCTCTCTCTATCATCTTTCCTCTCTCTGTTGCATACTTTTAAAAAAGGTAGAACTTATATAAAACACTCAAGCTATAAGGCACTTGGAAAGCAAAAATGTCTGCCAATGCTGAATATTCAACAAGCCTGTATGTCCACTAGATTTGATGGAAAACCATTCATGTTTTTTTGCAATATCCTACCAACAGACAGACAAACTAACAGAGATGAAAACTGGAAATAATGAAAGGGAAGGCAGATTGTAAGGTAGTTAGTAGGTAGCTGGGAAGGCACATACATAGGCAATGTTAAATGTGTCAACAACCATTTTTAAGATGTCTGTGAATTGACCGACCGGTTGAACTGTCCATCCGAGGTATTCACTGGTGGTGGACGACAAAGACAAGCAAGAGAAGAAACGTCCGTCATCTGCCACAACGTCCTCATCAGGTGCAGCTCTGAAGAGTTTCTACTTTGGAGGCTCTCCGCACAGCAGCTTCAAGAACTTCACTGGCTGCATCACTTATGCATACATCAACAGGTAAGTCGCTAACATCGTATTTGATATTCACTAAGTCTCAGAGCAAGAATGGACAGCCTTACGCGATTGAATTATGAGGCAGGTCATCTCAGGACAAATGGTTCCATATGCTAAAGTGATAGAAATATGGATGTTGGGCCTTTCGCTATTATCCTGACCAATGAAAGATACAGAAAATTTGTTGTCGATAAGGTTGTTTTCATTAATCGTTGCATTATGAAACCAAACGGGTCAGCATATCTGTTGACTATCTCTCCAGACTGCAGCAGTCGAGGCTTTTCTAATTGGGGATTTGGCTCTGATCGCTGCTTGGTGTGGAGGTCTTTCTCTCTATGTGAGGAAAAGAAGCAGACTCACAAATAGAGCTGTGAGCTCAGTGGTTGAGGACACAGAGTTTGTTGCCATGGAGACTCAGTTGTGTGTTGAGTGTGTGTGTCTCTCTCTCTCTCTCTGCAGCTCTTATATTTTGGCACCGCTTCTCCTCTCTCTTTGTCTGTATCTGTCTCTAACTCCCTCTCTGGTCTCTCTGTTTCCCCAGACAAGACCGGGACATTGAGCCTGAGGACTTTCAGCGGTACACAGAGAAGGTCCAGACTTCCCTGCAGGACTGTCCCGTGGAGCGACCCCCCGCCGCTCTGCTGTCAAGTTACAGAGAAAGCTCTTCCAGACCCAAGCAGAGCCAGTCGAGGAAGGTAAAATGAAAGGGGGTTTTGTCAAAGCCAATTTGTTTGCAGGAAGCATTTGCATTTCCATCTAGAGGTCACACTTGGACAAACACCATGAATGCACTGAATGCATAAACAAAAATGCATATTTGTTGAAATGTATTGCACAAAAGCTGGCATAACCCACCTAAATTACATTTAAGGCACTTAAGTGAAGCTCTTACCCAGAATACAATAAATGGGCAGGTAGAGCATAGTGTTTGTGGAGTGTCTTGCTCAAAGACACTTCAACAGAACTCAAAGGACAATGGAGATCTAACCTTTGTCCACCTGGTTGCATAATTATCTGTCTAACTGTTGGGCCATCCTGCCACACAATAAATGTTTGATGTCTTCTCTCTCTAAGGTAAGCAGAGATATGTCCAGCCTCCCTCTGGGCCTGATGGGACTGAAAAGTGACGATCAGGAACCATCAGAGGCAGACGTCACACCCTGCTACCTGTCCTCGAGTCCCAGAGCAACTCGTCAAGCCTACCACTACGGCGGCACCGCCAACAGCAGGCAGCAGTTCACAGACCTCCCAGAATCCCTTTCCAAGAGGTAAGTCTGGAGAAGAACTCTTTGGATATAACCTCAAGGTCAAGTCTGCTTAAAATCCCCTCTCTCCACATGTACTTCAGGTTCCTTCAAGGGGTTCTTCATGTCTCTGCACACGCCTGAGTAAATACGCATTTCTTCTCGCAGGTCCCACTTCTCCTTGTCCCTGAAGACCCAGTCGTCCTTTGGCCTCATCTTTTATGTATCAGATGAGCAAGAGGACAACTTCATGGCTCTCTTCCTGGCCCATGGGAAGCTTATATATACCTTCAATGTAGCTGACCAAAGGGTCAAAATCAAGAGCCAGGAGAAATATAACGATGGTGCATGGCACGATGTAAGTTATCAAACTTATTCCATCTGAGCCAAACGCATTTCTAGCACATCAGGTGTCGTTGAAAACTGTACGCATGCATGGATGGATGCATGTTTAGCTTTGCGCCAACATTTTCAACATAACCTCACTTGTGCAGTGACAACCTCCTCTCTCTCCTACTGCTGAAGGTTATTTTTATCCGTGATGGGAATATGGGCCGATTAATAATTGATGGGCTCACAGTGCTGGAAGATACAGCTCAGGGAAGCAACCTCTCCTGGCATGTCAGCAGCCCCCTGTATGTGGGCGGCGTTCCTCCGGGGAGGGCCCAGAAGATTATTCAGGTACGCCACACAAGAACAGTTGGACCAAAGCTAGAGGAAATTTAAGGGGTGGAATACATGTGGAACAGTTTCAGCATATGAAGCATACCGAGCAGGGATTATTTTATACATGAAAAGTCTAAGAAGCACTGTAGCTCTGAATAAAACAGCAACTCCTTTCCAAGAGAGTAAAATCTTTTTAATCTTTGTAATTTACAACCTTCTGGTGTTTTCCGGTCACATTTGAGAGAGATCCAGCTCAGCTCAGCTCAGACTAACAGACTCAGACGATGTTCCCACAGAAAGTAGGGAAGCAGGAAACCACCACTGTGACCTTTTCCCCCTTTGAACGCTACAGGACGGCATCCTTTGTTATGAATATCTTTCTTCCCGTCATTTTTGCAATCAGGACTGTATTCTGTTTATTTATGCCTCTAATATTCACCTTTCTGGACTTCCCTTTAGAGAAACTCTGTATACAGCTTCACTGGCTGTGTGAAGAACTTTCAGCTTGATGGACAGTGGCTATCCTCCACGGCTGAGACATTTGGGGTCACTCCGTGCTTTGAGGGAATCTCTGAGCCGGGAACATACTTCTCAGAAGAGGGAGGATACGTCATCCTCGGTAACATGCGACTCAGTTTTCTTAGTAGTTAGTTACACAGACATAACTCTACTCCAACTTCAAACTGAGACTAAATAATTCCACATTATGTATAAATCAAAAGTTTATGAAGTGCTGATTTTGTGCAGTCATCTACCCACAAGGTAACACTGTGTACATTTTGGCAGGATCCACAACTGTATGGAGGCTATGCATCTGTTACATTACATGGCTCATTAGATTTCCTTTTGGAAAACGTAGAAAGCCCTCACTCTTTCACCATTCTGTGTGCAAAGAGAGACTTTGGTTAGGCCGGGAGAACACGATACCCCCAGTGCAGCTGTGGTGAAAATGTTTCTCTCCTGGGGGAAAGGAGAGGCGAGGGGAAAAGTTGAAGGACCCAAGGCCTTGGGAACAGAGCTGCAGCTGTTGAATGAATAGAGTAATTTCACACCCTGCTGCAGTGCAGTCGGCTCAAATTCACATGAACAGCGCAGAGAAACATGGCTGTTTAACCACTACTTAATAGTCCAGAATGGATGAGGTACTCAGCACTTATTTCATCCTCTTCCTTCTGTCTTTCTCCCTAAGATGACACATTTAAACTGGGGCTGAGGTTTGAGCTGGTGGTGGAAGTGCGCCCTCGTGTGGCATCAGGGGTGCTACTGCATGTGCCCACAGCCGAGGAGGAATATCTCACAATGTTCATTCATCAAGGGGCGGTAAGTTATTACTACAAATATTGATAACTTATGCAATGCTTTACATTTTCAGGTTTGTTGTTGTTGGAAAAATTAAAACCTTGATACTGTTCAGATGTAATTCTAGATGACAAAATATTTATGTCTTTGTAGGTGGTGGTTCTCGTGAACAATGGGGTGCGTGAGTTCTTCACACAGGTGTCTCCAAAACAGGGTCTGTGCACTGGGAGCTGGCACAGAATTACAGGTGGGAATCCCTGCATCATCCTAATGTCTAACTGAACTAACACACAATAGCTGTTAAATTAAAGGAATAGTTCGCCCAAAAACAATTGTATTTTGTATCATTTACTCCCCCGAGTTGTCTGAAAAAAAGTTTTCAATCACATGCCTCATAGAAAATGGAGGTTCCAAATACTGCAGCCATTTCTGTTAGAATGGAGTCAACTGGTGACTTTGACAAACAGCAGCAAAAATTATCTAAAACATTCATTTTGAATTCTCAAACACTTCAGTGTAATCCAGGTCTTGGCTCTCCATCTGTATATTGAGTGTGCCTCAAACCATTGTACTTTTCCCCAAAAAAATAATTGAAAAAAAAAAATCTGGAAAATGCATGTGCACCACTGGCCTGCACATTGACTGAATTAAAAACCTGCCTCCGGTTTCTTCATTGGCCAGGAATCCTCACTGACTGACTACTTGGGCACTTTTAAAGGGAAGCAACATCTGATCAACTCCATTCTAATAGAAATGGCAACAGTGTTTGGAACTTTAGTTCTCTATGAGGCATGCAATTAAAAAGCTTTTTTGGTGGACATACCATTGTTTCATGGCTGCATCATTACATCAAACAGAAAATATCTCGACGTCTTGTGCATCATTTTATACACATTTCCCTGTAATTCAGTAGCACATATTTGATATCTTTGGAAACTTTGGGATCTCCACTAGAATTTAAAATAAAGTTCTGTAGGTTAGAAAAAAAGCAGTGTGCATTTGTAATGACAAAGCCACTGATGGGATTGGCTAGTTAGCTGTAGAAATCAAGAATGATGAAAGACCAGAGCACCAAAGAGTTCAAAGGAGTGAACAAAAAAGGATACTTGAGGGACTCAAAGGACAGTGATTTGGTTTCATTTATCCAACTTAGGCATTATTTACAGCGTGATTACACTGATGACATTCAGAGGGCTTTAGATTTCTGCATATGTATTCTGTTTGTTTGATCACAGTGATCCGGGATGCAAATGTTGTCCAGCTGGATGTAGACTCTGAGGTCAACCACGTGGTAGGACCTTTGCAGCCCAGTTCAACGGACACCAGAAGCCCTGTGTTCATTGGTGGAGCTCCAGGTGAGTGGCCAGGCCAACAAATTGTCAACTTTCCAATACCACGTCTAATACTTAAGATGTTTTTGAAAACATAAATGTACTCTTCCTGCCCTCAGATCCTTTCCTCCCAGAGCGCCTTCCCACTAGGAAGGCCTACATTGGCTGTATGAGGAACCTGACCATCAATAACAGCCAAGTGAGCGTCAATAAAGCTGCTCTGGTCAGTGGAGCGGTCAGTGTGGGAACCTGTCCAGCTGCATAACACATCTGTTACCATCCCCAGCTTCACAGCACTGACCAAACACGGCTCCTTCCATTAAAAATCTCTCTTTTGATAAGACATAACCATAAAAAGAGATACTATCATTGTTTTCACCCTTCCTCAGATATGTCTTTTTGTTTCTTTTCATTTGTCTGAGTCTTGTTTGTTTTTTTTTTCCACATGAAAATGTCACAGGAATACAACCATTAAAATTTGTTTTAATGGTTGTCATATTATCCAAAAAGAAACATTTACTATCAGTACAAAATGTTGTGAACTGCTGTCAAGTTCAGGATTGTAACCGACCATGAATCCAGTCTTCATTTGTTTTATAATGTTCATGAATCCCAATCCCACTGATTTGGATAATATCAAAGAGATTTTTGATGTCAGAGCATACTTGCCTCCACTCAAAGCATTCTGGATTACACCACCTCACTTTATCTCAGTGGCACATTTTTGTACAACTCTATGTTCAAAAGTTGTTGTTTTTTTTCTCTCTTTTGTACTACAGTATTTCTTCCGATGAATAAATGATCTTTCACAACCACTATTTGGTTCTATTTATTTACTTATTATTTATTTACAAACTATTACTTGCAATGTTGTGTTACCAAATCACAAGGGAAACAATACAGCAGCAGTATCATTGCACTTCCAAGGGTGAATTATGCTGACAAAGATGTCGGAACTGTTGGATGAACTATTTCAAGAAATGGAAGTACACCAGTGATCCCTGTTGGCCAGGCAGCCTTCATTAGAAATCTCTCATTTAACTGAAGTGAAGAAATAAAATTTGGAAAACTACCCTTTACTTATGCAGTTGCAGGTTGTTTATTTTATTCCGTTATGTTGCTTTTGGAGATATTTGAGTCAACACTGCCATCTACTGCGTCTGTGTATGAAATGGCAACTTCAAAACAAAAAGTAGTCCAATCCAAACTCATGGGAGACGATGAGAGGAGGATGAGGTTTTTACCTGAGTAGATTTCTACACCAGTAGTTTACTTTTGTTTCTACTTTAGTAAAAATGCGCAAAGTAACTGTGAGACACTAAGAGAGAGACACTAATAACTAGCTATCTACTGGCTACATACCTGTGTAGCTGTAACATACGGAGTAGATAGGTCTTAACTGTCTTCCGTTATAGTGGAAAAATGCAGACTACGTGAATCTATTTGTTTCCTTAGTAATATTTTGGTTGCCTCAAAAAGACCATTTTCTGTGAGACATTTGGTGCTGACCGAGAATCGGCTTCTTTGTCTATTTTGCCGAGGTTGAAACAAGCAAAATAATTGCAAAACTGACTTCAGATCAGCGTCGAAAGGCAAACGCAGCCTACTGGTTTCTATGACAAAACGTCATCAGCACTCGACCAAACACAGCTGAGGCGCGGCGCTCAAACGGTTTTCTTTTCTTTTCTTTCTTTCTTTCTGTTTTCATCTACAGGTTGTGTTCAAATGTCGCTACATTACTTTTATCAGCGGTATAAAGTCGTTCTCTGAGCTGCTGCTGCCATGACACAGTCAGTAGTTGTCCAGGGTGAGTAGTACAACACCGACTGAACTGAACTAGCTGTCAGTATAGTTAGCGAACTGCTATCCTATGTTAGTTAGCTTGATTAAGTTAGCTAACATGAACTCAACGGATAGCGGTGTTACTATGATACAAAAACAAATGCATTTCCATAACTAACGTTGACCAAAACGTCAAAAACTTGTGTTATTCAGTTGGACAATGTGGCAACCAGGTTGGCTGCAGGTTTTGGGATCTCGCATTGAGAGAACATGCTCATGTCAACAAAGTAAGTGCAAAAACACAATACGAATCTTCTGACATATAATGCTGTTAAATATCTTTACTCAAGCAGTATATTCCTTGGATTCCTTTACTGACACCGTAACACAAGTAAGCAATATGCATTTTATCGGAAGACTGCACATTTTTAAGGATTAAGTTAATATACAGAAGACAACATATCTGTTGGCCAGTTAAATTTGGACAGGAGACAATCATCCACGAGATTAAAAAAAACAAAAAAACATTCGTGAGATGTTTCTTTGTTTCTTTTTTTTCATTTTTTCACTCAGCAAAAAATAAATAAATAAATAATTCAACCTTCCTTATACACAGAAAAATTGTTCAGAAGCAGTCAGTATTATTGGGAAGTTTTTGGAGGATGAAACTGATAGGCATAGGCAGGTATCAGATTTTCAAGGTAAATTATTTTGTCCAAAAATATCTTGGTACAGGGTACTTAATTGATCAAATCAGCTAAAGTTATGGTGTGTTTAAACTATGATCATTGCTGTGGCCCATGTGTCAAACATTTTGTTCAATTTAAAAAGTCACAAATTTATACATGACAGTTAGTACAAATACTGACCACTTTTCCATAGTCTTGCTTTTATGGCTGGCTTTTGTTTTGATTGCAAGCATATGACCACTGGGAGTGGAATTTGCAGTAGATCACAGTGAACAGAGACATGCTTTGGCTGTGTAGTGCTGGATCCATACTTTTGTGTAAAATGTTTAGGGAGCTTGGACATTCAGATTTTCATATGTTACATTTTCATGGCAAAAATTCTTACTCTGTATTATCTCATGTCTCATATTTTATATCTTTTTTTTTTTTTAATACCGTTATAGCATCTTTCAGCATCTTTTAGTTGTATCCTCAAGGAAACCTTTGTCTGTGGAAAAGAACTGACATTGCTCATCATCACACTGGAGCCAGACCAACTCAGTGAGACTAAACAATAGAGAAAATATGGATTTCTTTCAGCATGTGAAACATGTCCATCAGATGACGAGGGGTTCCAACAGACAAAATAAAATAGCTCATAAGACAGCAGCATCTGGCTGCACTGCTTTTGAAGTGTCCTTTTAAAAATGTCAGTTGTACAGAAGCAGAAACTAACTCACTGGCTTACTCACACTCACTGACACTGTCATTATTGTTGTTTTTACCAGGATATAAGTGTTGAATAGGCAGATCAGTGCACCACTAGGTCACCACATGTTCAGGCCGACTTCAGAGTGTCTCCAAAGCTCACTGTCACTCACCTGTCCTACTTGTTTATTCCTCCTGCTTGCTAGTTAAAATATTACCACCTGTCTTGAATGCCCTATTTATGTGAATCCCCCTGTTGTGTGAACTAAGAGAGGATATTTGGCTCTTTCTCATCCCGTTGACATATACATGTTAATCGCCTCTTCAAGGGCATCCATAACATCCTGGATTTTTTTTTTCTTTATCAGAAAGGAGTGTATGATGAGGCCCTGAGCAGCTTTTTCCGGAATGTGGACTCAAGGTAATCGCACCTCCTTTGATCCAGTATCCCATAACTGCTGCGTGGGTTGAAAAATGTGCCTACTCTTCAGTGGTCCAAATGGAGTCCTTTTTTAAGCTGTGGCCTGTGCGTGCTTTTCCAGGAAAAGGGATGGGGGAGCCTGTGAGATCGGTGGGACAATCCAGTATCTGAAGGCCAGGGTAAATACTGCTTGTGATTAATTGGCTTGCTTGATTAATGTGGTTTCTGCTTTAATCATGGTGTGTGTGTGTGTGTGTGTGTGTGTACAAGCCAGGTTTAGCTTTGCTTGTAAGGTTCAGAAGTTCAATTACAAGAAAACAGCTTGAGAGGCCGTTTTTTCTGGTCCTCACAGCATGAAAATTCTTATTTTAGAGTTGAGGGTCAAGGTCAGAGTCAGGCTCTGTGTGAGTTATGCATCTATGAGTTCAGGTTAAGATGGGTTAGAAAAAGGGGATAGATCAAAAGCATAGTATGGTGGTACCAAAATCTGGCTGGGTTCACACTCTCTTAATAGGACTTTTTTTTTTTTTAATACACAGGCGGTGCTGGTGGACATGGAGGAGGGTGTGGTGAACGAGATCCTGCAGAGCCCTTTACGAGAAGTGTTTGACAGCACTCAGCTCCTCACAGACGTGTCTGGCTCAGGCAACAACTGGTAAGAGCCATAACTGCCCCCAGGGTGCCAACTCACGTGCCCACGTGGCCTGCCATGACGATTATGAAACCTCCTGTTTTGCAATCACTCAGACTGTACCATTACGTCATAGCGAGTTGTAAGGGTGTAGTGTTCAAATGTTCAGTTGGGATCTTAAATGGTAACAGAAAAACTGAAAAACCCTGTCAAAATGAATCCATAGAAAGGGGTTTTTGTTTGACTGTCACTCCATCTGCTTTGTTAACCACCACTGCATTCCAGTTTCCCAAGAATGTGACACATAGGCTGAAGAAAATAAGCTGCTTAATAGCCTAAACAATTCAGTAAATGCTTTATAATGAGCCTCCACAATAGCCCTAAAAACCAAATCATTTTAGGTCCAGAGACAAACACCCACAAAAGGTCAGTAAGGCTGCCTGAGAGAAATGGTGTGAACTTTACTACCCTGGGTTTCCCTTCGCCTGACAGGCATTGTAGGAAGACGTGATGCCTCCTGGCAGTGACATGCTTCTGCAGCACGATTGTTGGACACACACTGGGACTTGCTGGGATCTACAACATATTTAAAGAACAGATCACAACGGACAGAGGGGCATGTGCTTTGGCTGTCTTATGTCAGGGCCATACATATTGCACCCTAGTTTTGCAGGCCAACAGTGGCCTTATTTGGCCTTTAACTCTGAAATATTTGTAAATATTGGCACAAGAATCATCACTCTGTATTATCCTATATAAAACAGAATATGCAGAAGATGTATATTTACCTTTTCCGCAAGCATTAATTTGTAAAATCTAGGGCCATATCATAATATTTCCCCTAAGTCCATACTTTTATCAATTTTTACCATTTCTTTTATGCCTTCCCTGGGCTAACTTTACCCTTTTTTAATGTTTCTATCATTGCGGTGCCTTTCCTTTACATTAACTTTTAAGGAAACCAGCACCTATGAAAAATCTTTTACCCACACCAACCAAATAAAAGTAAATGACGGTAAAAAATGCTTTACCAAGTTGTTAGAATGTCTTTTTTGTCCTGCTCAATCAGTTTAACACACATGCACACAGCCACATACTTTATACTGACATTTAAATTTGTTTCTGTTCATTTGTTTGTGTTGAAAATTTGTCAAATACTGGGAATTTTACTATTTTTGTCTGAATTTTGTTTCTAAATCCAAATGCTCTTATTCTCCAGCAGCGATAATTTCCATAAAATGGAGAACAAGGAAGCCATAATATGAATGACTTACTGAATAGACCATAGGGATTTACTTTTTTAAAGATATGTGACATATGTGGAGAGTTATTGTCTCTTTCTGGGATTCAGGTTCATTAAAACATATTAGTTCTCATCATATTTGGACTTGTCAGACTTGTCAACCCATAGTTTCAAACACTGAGGCATCATTAAACAGGTTATTAAACACGATCTTCTTTCTTCCCCGTCCTCTTCAGGGCAGTTGGACACCTGACGTACGGCTCAGCGTACAGGGAGCAGATAGTGGATAAGCTCCGGAGGGCAGCAGAACATTGCGACTGTCTGCAGTGCTTCTTCCTCATTCACTCCATGGGAGGAGGTAAAGCACCAAAAACAGTTCAAACTTGTTTTCTTGTGTGCGTCTGTCACAGCGTGCAGCAAAATTTAAATCTGACTGTTCAGTATTTTATTTTTTTAAAGAATACAAATACCTCTTTACAACGAGATCTTCTTAAGTAAGATGATCAAAAAGTTGCACATAACCACTCCCTTCTAAAGATTCACTAAAAAGTAATTAGTGAAGATTGTGTGAAGACAGGTTGACACCCACATTTGTACTCGCGTAGGTTGGTGACAATAATTACTAATACCACAGTGTACTGGATATCAATAACCTTCCCTTCCCTGATCCTCTTGTAAGTGTAACTGTCATTATGAAAGGTTTCTGAAATTAAAATTTGCCTGAAGCAAAATTCCAATTAATTTTGTCTGTAGCTGTTATATGTGTCTACTCTGCTGCCAGCTTTGGGTAAGCAACCATCATTTGGAGGTACTGTCCTATCCTAAAAATGTATTTAACTGTTCAATCAGAAAAAGTGGGCAGTTAATTTTGATATTACAGGGCTGACTGTTGTAGCCAGCAGACAAATGAACATTTTCTTCCCTTGTTGATTGTGAGGTACGGGCTCCGGCCTGGGGACCCGGGTTTTGAGCCTGCTGGAGCAGGAGTTCCCCGAGGTGTGTCGAATTGTCACCTCCATCTATCCGTCTGCTGAGGATGATGTCATCACCTCCCCCTACAACAGTGTCCTGGCCATGAGAGAGCTCACAGAGCACGCTGACTGTGTCCTGCCTGTTGAAAATCAGGTTTGTAAAAAAAAAAAAAAAAAATCCCCCTGCTACTCTCTGCAAAGTTCCCTGGCAATTGTTTACATCCTTACTGTTTACAACTGACTTCCTCTCTTACTGACCTTTTGTGCTCCACCTCCTCCAGTCACTGGTCGACATCGTGAACAAGATCAAGCACATGTCTCAAGGTGGAAGGCCAGGGTCAGTGATCAAGAGGGACAGCGCCATCATCTCTGGCCAGGGGGGGCTCAGTGGGGCGGAGAAGCCCTTTGATGCCATGAATAACATTGTGGCCAACCTGTTGCTCAATATTACCAGGTATAGCAGCACTGGAAACCACCTTCCTGCTGTGGGAATAGAGGGCTGCCACATAGTGTATGCACATTAATCTTACCATGGGTTACAAAGGACCTGCTGCCATGTTTTTAAAGCCTTTACCCTCTTTTCTTGTCTCTGTTGTGATTGCATTACTGTACTAATGAAGTCATTACTTATTATATGTGGAAGGAATAACAACACAAGGAAAGGTTTTATTGTTGTCGCCTCTTCCTTCCCAACAAAACAAATTAAAAGATTTGTTTTCATGTGGTGCTAGTGTGTTCAAAATATTAATTATTGATTCAAAGTGGCAGAGAAATCTTGGCTTTCACTGTTACTTCTGCAACATCTATGGCTATCTGGCTGTCTATTGTAACCACTGGAAACCATGCTATTAACAATCCATGGCAGGTCTCTACTATAGATTTTTATTAGATCAAGAATTTGTCAGCCACTTGATATCCCAGAAAGAGCTCACAGCCTCTCCACTTTCTCTAATATCTCAGCCCAAGCCAGGTTTAATCTTTAGTTTAATCTTTGCCCTGGTAAACAACTGCCTCTCCATTCACCAATTTTCTGGTGTATTCAAACATTTGTTTACTACTAGATCAAAGACAGTTCACAAATACTTGAGGAACCACAACTTTCCCTCAGAGAATGACTGCATAATTATATATTGCAGCACCGCTTCCCATTTTTAACAGTTTACTTTTCTGTCCTGTGATGTTTTCGCTCTGTTGCAGCTCGGCTCGTTTTGAAGGCTCTCTCAACATGGATCTGAATGAGATCGCTATGAACCTGGTCCCCTTTCCTCGTTTACACTACCTGGTACCGAGCCTCACTCCTCTCTACACGCTGGCAGATGTCAGCGTCCCCACCAGAAGGTCTGCTGTCTTGCTGTCCCTGCAGCTATTTTTACCTCACAGTTATTTTGACTTCAGTGAAGCTTAGGCTGTTGAGCTTGCATGTCCCACATCAAACTTTTACAAGTGGCTTATGCAGACTACAGTGATGAGTGACAAGGCTGCAGCCCCCTCGTCATTCACCTCACGTACGATGACCTCACTTATTAGTGGTGTACAGAGTGTACCTACAAAACAGTATTTTGATAGACTGATGAAGCACAAGGACATAAAGTATAATGGACATTGAACTGGCCAACTTTTTCATAAGATTCACAATGAAAGAATAGGACTTCTCAGAAATAACAGTGTTGATAACTTTCATTGCTCGTGTACTCATCTTTTTCTGTACAAAAATATAAAAGCAAGGTTGGGAAAGACCACAGTGCAAGAGCTTTTTACAAGTCTGAGTGTCTTTTATCTGTTAATTACAAGTATGTGTTCCAGAGGAACTGTGGCTTCTGGTTGACTTAAATGTGGCATTAAATTTCCTTTAATTCTTTGGTGTGATCAGTAATGTGATTTAAACAAGCGGCATAAGCTTTGCAAATGCAACAAAGTCACCCCCTTCCCCCATCAGCAACTGCCATCAAGGTTGCTTTGTTTGAGCCACTTGACCATCAAATGCTTCAGGGCAGCTGCTCAGTTGTAAACACTACAACATTATAGTTGCACTGGGTAACTCCCAGATGCAGGATGTGTGTAACTGTATCAGTGTGAAACACAGCAGTGCTGAAAAGTAGTTTGCCTGCTCAGCGTTATTTCCCCAAATAATTATCTCTTCTCCCACACTCTCCAGTACAGCTTAGACCATCAAATCTCTGTTAGCCTATTTCAAAAGTTACTATATTGCCAAGCAGAATTCTGGGAAAAATCAACATGGATATATGTAACATATATGAAGCAAATGGTATAAGCTGAAGATGTGATCTATAGTGCTTTTTTTGCCATTTATCTAGTTTGTCTGATGGTTACAGCTTCTCAAATTTTAGATTTGCTTGTTTTTTGTCCTTTCATATAATTCTAAAATGAAAACTTTAGGTGTTGGATGCTGTTGGATGATGTTTTGGATGCTGTTCAGACTAAAAAAGTGATTTAAAGACCTAATTTGGGCTCTGGTGAATTGTGAAAGGCATTTGTAATTCATTTTGCCATTTATAATCAAAATAAATTTAAAAAAAGCAATCACTTGATTTATCGATAATGAAAATAATTGAATAATTGTTCATTGCATCCCTAGTAGTACAAAGTTTTTACCACATTGAACGCCTTTTTGTAGCTGTGATGTAATATCTTACGAAATGAGTGTCAAGTCATGTAATATGGAAGTTTTGCTGTCACTGAGATGTCTTCTCTCACTCTGCCCTGCAGGCTGGATCAGATGTTCAGCGATGCCTTCAGTAAAGATCATCAGCTAATCCGAGCCGACCCGAAACACAGCCTGTATCTTGCGTGTGCCCTCATGGTCAGGGGCAACGTGCAGGTGTCTGACCTCCGCAGGAACATCGAGAGGTCAGCACTATGTCCTCCTCCTAGTCACTATTACCAGACCAGTCCGTTGGCCTTAAGCTGCCAGACATGCCAGTACGCCCACGCTCACAGGCCCAAAGATGACCTTCCCAGTCACTCTACCAAATAGTGCCCCCATTCAGCTCGGGGTGTTTTTCACTTTAAACGACAGCGATGATTCATGACTGGCCCATTCAGCTCCCACCTCTCCGCTCTCTCACTCTGCCGCTCTCCCTGCAGACCTTGTTTCCATGTGACACGTTGTCAAGAGAAACTGAAACAGAAGCTGGTATGAGAGCACATATTTGTGCGTGACCATGGTGTAAATGAGGAGGAAAATATTGCCCACCAAAATATGTCTCATGGCAGATTTAGTCACTGGGCTTGTGTTGCAGCACTATTTTGCTGTTGGTGTTACATAATTTTACATGCAAGACAGAGTCATTTAATCTTAGTCTGCTTTAAATTTTGAACTGTAGTCTTTTTCTTTTTTTTTTTAATTGGGTCATTTTCACAAAGTGGTCAGAAGTATTGGCATTTCTACTAACCAAAAAGCAGCATTTTTAGTATTCTTCATTCTAGGGCTGAAACGATTCCGCGATGAACTCGATTACTAGAAATCCTCGATTCAAATTCTCTGCCTCGCAGCTTTTTAGATAGAAGTTTGAAATTCCTACAAATAAGTGGATGCATGTGAAGGAAATGATTTGGAAACAGGATACTCACAGCACAGCCAACTATGTCTTGAAATTTTCCATCCAAAAATTGATAGCGAACAGCGCTTTCTAACAAAATTTATTTAGAGTTTATGAAGATGCACCTTGCCTTGTTTATGTTCCACACCATTCTGCGCTCAAAGAACTCGGACCTTGAACTATCAGTCTTGTACATTTCCTACCTGTGATAACATGCCGTTCACGGTGTCACTTCAGGATAAATGAAAGGTCATAAGAAGAAGAAACTGTGAACTTTCTTCCCCAGGGTATACCAAAGAAAACAACATTCATTTTCCTAAGCTGACACTGTGAATGCCATGTTGAAATTCTCAGAATGGAAATTCCAAGGTCTGAGTCCCTGTGAACACAGCTTGAGCTGTCTTGCGCCAGAATTGTGTGAATGTATATTTAGTCAGATAAGGTCAGCTCCACTACAAAACAAGCAGAAAACAAGCCAGTTTCAGACACAACTGTTAGGGCCTAGTGGATAGTTGTGATTCCCTAAGTTGCTGCTGCTCTTTTCATCATTGTGTGCCAGATTAGACTATAAATCTTTCCTCCCTGCTCCAGACTTCGGCCCTCGCTGCCTTTTGTCTCCTGGAACCAGGAGGGCTGGAAGACGGGTCTGTGCTCAGTGCCACCCGTGGGTCACTCCCACTCCCTGCTTGCCCTGGCTAACAACACCTGTGTGAAGCCCACATTTATGGATCTTCGAGAACGCTTCACCAAGCTCTACAGGAAGAAGGTTCGTTCCTTTGTCCTCCTGCATCATGTTGTCAGGCCACTGGCAGCTGTACACAGCAGGACAGAATGTGTTTAAAAAAACAAGGAAGGAATGCTACACCCCAGTCCTATTTCTGTCCCTCTCATAGTAGCATACCATCCAGTCTGTTATTGAAATGTTTTCTAGTAAAGGAGTGTGCGCACTCTCTTGCAGAAGACAATGTTTTTCTGAACTTGATCATACCTGTGCCTAATCTTTGTCATATCTAATCATTGTCATGCCCACTTGTTATTGTCATATCTTTCATGAATAATAATAATAATAATAATAATAATAATAATATAAATGGTTGAATATGGGATGCGAGTACATTTTCTCTCTTTACCTCCAGTTTGATTTTCAGTCTTGTTTTTATACTTGTTTACTCAAAGTCGACATCCAATCATTTTCTTAATAAACTTGCACTGCCACTTGCCCAGAACAGACAGTTCCATAGGTAATATTACTTGTAAGGGATAACTTTATTTTTGTTTTTGCATATGCGTTGGTCTTGCCACATGCTTTCTTTAAAGATTCACTGGCTGGTATCCCATTCAGATTATCCCCTGAAATACTTTACTCATGTTTATTCATGTTTATTTGTATTCAGACAGTGAATTTACCATGCATTCTCATCTTTCCTTTGGTTATTTTTTGTTTCCAGGCTCACTTACATCACTACCTCCATGTAGAGGGGATGGAGCAGAGCTTCTTCTCAGAAGCCATCGCCTCTCTCAGCTCACTGATAGAGGAGTACCATCATCTGGACGCCACCAAAGGGAGACTGATGCCTGACGCTCCCAGACTCACCATCGCCACATGAAGGTCCACTGTGTCCGTGCCTGTGTCTGTTTCTTTGTCTGTCTTTGTGCCTGTCTCTTTGTATAGTCATATGAAATATTCATTGTTTTTCAAAAAGGACCTCTCACAACAACATGTTTTGTACATATTTTTATCAGTTATTATTAAGTATTGAGTTTAAGTTATGACCTGATTCGGAATGTTTTTTTCCCTGTCTGTGAAGAATAAAAAAACAAAAAAACAAAACAGGAACTACGTCTTAAAAAAAAAGAAGAAGGAAAAAAAAGTTCAAATGCAACTGATGGTAAATGACATTACTGAATGCAGTGAAAATACTGAAGCAGTTTAACTTAATCTGTACATCATGTTACTCATGAACATGATCTCTTTTGCCGTTTCTGGGCTCCCTGACATCCATGGTATTACTGAGGTACTGTTAGTCAGTCAACATTTATTACAGCTACTATACTGGCCACAATCCATGTTGTTATTGCACTTGCAGGCCCTGAAAACAAGGTTCATGAAGCCTTTAATCATAACTAACAGTGATTTCCTTCATATATTAAATCATGACCAGGCATTCTGCTTCATGAACTGAGGTTATATGTTTTGAGTTTTAATTATTAAGCTCTTTTTGAGTTGCCTAGAGGCACATTGCCACTGTTTAGGAGACCTTCATCACCATCGCATGAGTATGGTGGTTCAGTCCTCTCATAGTCTGCCACAGTAAGGCTAGTGCCCTGCGTTTCTGTCTAAAGTCTCTTGGACGGATCCACTAGAGGAAGCGCAGTTCAGAAAACATGTCACCTGGATCGTTGCACTTCCTCTGACACACACAGGACGTTATCCACTGCATCTTCCAACGTGTGCTGGAGCCTCCTTTGCAGCTGAAGGAGACTGTGATCATGCGGGACTTGTTGGGGACACAGCAGCGCTTGTCTGTGCAGATGCCACAATATGTGGGCTTGAACTTCTTGGTGCTGGTGCATCCAGAGAGTTTCAGCTTCTCCGCTTTCTTTGCCTGAAACTTCGGCCGACATGTCTTTCCCTTTGGCACCTAGAGGTGAAAAGAGTGATTATGTTTAAACTTCATACCGACCGCGTTTCATTACCATTTTTCTAAGATGCATATATTTTATTTTTAATTCTCCATTTTTTTTCTGGACAGTGTTATTTTCCAAGGCTATTCTGATTTGTGCCACCACATACCAGGTCGCTGGTTTCTGGCGACCTGGTATGTTCTAATTAGTATTTTGGTCAGCACAGTGTGTGTGTGCAAAGCCCTGTCAACACCTTAATGGAGTTGGACTAGCTTGTCACCTTAATGCTCTTCAGCACCCTCTTCTCACATGGCCGCAGCAGGCACAGGCGCCGGTCCTTCCTCATCTCACATTTGCTGTTGTCGTTGTTGACGCGCACAGAGATGCCCATGCCGCAGGTCTTGGAGCAGGGACTCCAGGGGGTGGTCTGGATCAGGCAGTTCTTCTTCCAGGCTAAAGGAGGATCCCTGTAAGCTTTCAGTATTACAGTTAAAAGCCACTGTGTCAACAACACCCTTCACACAGAGCTAGCCTGTATGCCACCATGCTGCCAAGCAGGGGACACAGCCAGTTCAGACTGAACCTAAAGACCCCCAAATTCTTGGTCTTGCCCACCACAAATGACTGAACTTTCTGGAACCACTGGGTGCACACAAGCGTCTTAATGTTTCCCTTGAGCTCCTTACTATAAGAGGTCAGTAGATATACTAGGACCATGTGCTTTTCAGTGAAAGCATGCTTTACATTTGAACAGTGCTCCAAAAGAACTCTGACTCTTGTTGACTTATAGATGACAGAAGCCACACAGTCAGGGTGAAATTATTTTTGGCTTTCCAAACTGGTTTCAATTACCTTGTGTGGATGTCAGCTCATGAATTCTAAATCACATTGATATGTTCTTTCTTTGCTACGATGACTGATGTTAAATTAAATTTGTGTGATGCCAGGATCAGAAGGATCACGACATATAGTGGTATGTAGTGGTTATTCCCTTCAGAGCTGTAAAAGAAACAGGACATTTCATGGTTTGCATGTCTCGCTAAGGAAAGTTTAGTCCAATACATCAAAGTGAAGTTGTAAGATCTTTGATACTTTTAATGAAAAGTGAGTCGCCTTGTCTCTCTGTGGCTGTTTGTGACTGGGGCCATCCATCCTTCTATATTCCTCTGCAATACTCGCTAACCACAGTCAGCCACACTCACTCCTCTCTTTGCACGCCCTGCCAAAGTAATGAAATGCCCGGTCCCGTTTCCATCCAGCCTACTTTGACTGCAATTAGCATTCCAGGCTAGACAAGCTGGCAATTCTCCACAGGTTTTCTCTACAAACACACACCTGGCATGGCCATGTAGGTTGTATCCTGCTGGTGCTTCCTTGGGCTCTGGCCACTGCGGAGGCCTGCTGGCATGTTGCCCATCAGGGGGGCGGGGCCTAAGAGACCAGCAGGCTTTTGGATGAAAGCAGGGGTACAGCCGATTGCTCCAGCGATGCATGTGCACTTATAGAGGGGGCTGGGCTGGAAGGTTTGTCCGTTGTCATAGTGGGCCCCATTCAAGTCACAGCCCACTGCCATCATGTCTGAAAGAGTGAGGAAAAACATCTCAGGGCTCTGCTGCCTCTCCTACCTCTGACCAATCATTACAGCACTCTTGAGTGCCAAGTATTTATTGTATTTTAGTATTTAGTATTGTATCATGAATGGGGTAGATTTACATGGGGCGTTGAAACGTGTCTTTAAAGTTTGGAAAATTAGTTGCAACAGAGACTGTATTTGAATTGCATACATTTGAATTTGTCATTTTCATACTGAACAGCTGAATTCAAAACTAACTGTACTGAAAGGTTTAACTTGCAAGGCAAAAATACAAAGGGAATGCAATTGAAATTATATGTGATATGTGATCAGATCAAGCTCTCTGACACATGAAGGGATTTGGGAAAAGCAAACACACAAAGATCTAATAAATCCCACAATGTTGATGATGTACTAGTAATAACACGCTACTTTTCACCACGGTTTTGAAATTTTTGCCCTCATCTCATTTCTTTAATTTCACTTGCTACCTCTTGGCTAGGAACTTGTTGAAAAGTATGTGAAAAGGGACTGGAAGTCATGTCAGAGGGCAGATCTCTTGAACTGGCCTCAGTGGTTAATGGAGTAGTGCCAAAAAAATCCTGGAAGCTGTTGAATTGAATCTTTGATCATTTGCTTTTCCTGAGACTTTTTCTCAGACAGCTCTGAACTGAGAATCTCAATGTAGAAAACCAATTTGAATTAAGAAAAATGAATCTGAAAGTACAGTTTATACATAATTACAGTTGTGCCTGACAAGTTCCATTTTTGAATCAAGTTACCTCAAAACAGATTTTTTGAGTATAATTCGTAAATAGTAAGTATGATAAATTGATGTAGTTCACTAATGTGGTTAATAAATTTGACCTAAAGACTTAAAGTTTGAAATTATGCAGGTTGTCTGGGATAGTATTGAAAATACTATACTAATACACATATGACAACACATTTTATGTAGAGTTATTTCAGATTTTGTAATATGTTTTGTCTTTAGCTATATAGCAATGTGGCCGTGTTGACAGTCATATTGCCTCACCACTGTCAGTATGCACTGGATATCATATTTAACTATAAGGTTTTGTGCATAACTTTTAAGGGGGGAAATTTATAAGACTCCTGTTTATTAGACACAGCTCACCAATGACTGATTGAACAAAAGATGAGACCGACTCACAGGCACAGACTCCGACCTCGTATCTGGGCTGGTCAGCAGAGAAGTCGCAGTACATGCCCTTGTGCGGGTCACAGACGTCCCTCTCGTTGCACGGCTCTCCGATCTGCCTGGCGCAGCTCTTGCAGCAGCCACATCCGTCCAGAACGGAGCTCACTCCCGGGGCACACTGAGGTCTTTCCCCACACTTGCATGGCCACTGGCAGAACTGCCTCCTCTCAGCAGCAGTGCGTCCATCTCGCAGCTGCCCGTTGTTCTGAGCCCTGCTGAAGCACTGGTTAAGGATAAAGACAATGTTTCTGGTGGGTTGAGAATGCTTTTTTACAGTCAACTTTTGATGCACATTTTTGACTCTGAGGAAGACACTGTCAGTCAAGGATTTTTATTCGCACCAATAAAGTTTTATAAGCCTATCCACGTGATATGAGATATGATCTTATCACAGATTAAATATCTGTTCTTTAATGATGGATAACATTTTCCGGTGGGTTGGAATTGGATGTTTTACGATGCACACCACAAGTTAAAATATCATGCACTGTCAGGTTGTCTATTATTGAACTGCTTTTGGCCAACCAAGTTCAAGTGTATCATACATTATTTGACAAACTTTTAAGAAAGAAGAGCAAGAGAAGAGAGAGCTCCAAAGAGCTACTCTAAAGTTGTTTTGAATTGTTTGGCTTTTCCATGAAGACTCTACCTCAAAGTACAAAGAAAAACACATATTTAAGAACTGAATGAGCCACATTATGGGAAAGTTACCTTAGTTATCCTAATCTTAATTGAGCAAGAAAAGGTATATTCATTTTGTTTTGTGGTAATTTCATATTGTCAAACTTATCTGCCAAACTTGTGCAAGGAAACAATATTTAGACCCTCTGCCAATTGTCAAACATGTTCATCAACAAGAGATTTGTTGAGATGAAAGACACACAAAAGTATGACAGAAAGCAAATGGCAAGAAAGATGGGGAGATAAATGTTACATTCATGGATTTTTACATCAGAGCAACACTTCAGTGGTTCACTTTAGTGTTAAGCCCGATCAGCTAGCATCTCAACTCGATGTTTTCACCACTCCCACAAATAAATAACCTAATGTTTTATTTAAAAAGGTTTCTAACGGAAGCATTTTTATTCACTCTGTCTGTATAGCCTTAGATAGGTTGAAACTTTTACCTGACTGTAGACAAGCAGCAAAATGAATCCTGTTCAGAACCAATAAGTCCCGCTAGCTTATAGCAATGGCACCCCAGAAACGTAAACATTCTAGTGCACAGTTCTGTAAACTTAATAAACTCTGCTAAGTATTTGCTGTGATGCAATCCATGCATAGTGCCATTTGTGCTCCAATTCCCCTGACTACTCCCTGCTTCCAAGGGTCACTGAGGGTTATGCCAAAAATTTGAAGCCTTGCTGCCAGGTTTACTGAATGAGCTCATTTCATGGTGTGAAAACGGATCCAGTGAAGCTTTAAATACAAAGTCCTCAAACCTTGCTTCTCTTTTGCCTGTAAAGACTAATCATATGACAAAGACTAACCTTTACCCTAATAAAATATAAAAACAAACTACTGAACAAGCAAGGAAGTATATTCCATTCTCTAAGATTTATTTACAACAATCATTTATTCATGAAAACAGTGGTAGCTCTGAAAATAAACCAAACACCATGAAATGTTAAAGCAGAGTAAATTATGAATAGTTGATGCTCTACTCCTGGGAACAGCCTGGCATTTCAGTGGTGTTATTTCAACACCCCTTCTTCCTGGTCCTCCTCACAAGGCCGGTGTTGAGTGTCATATCCAATGTCGCTCTGTCACATTTGTCTGTTGTGCTGGAATAGAAAATAAAGGCAATGCACTTACCTGCTGAGCGAGGATGAGCAGGAGGGAGCGGCAGAGGAGAGATAGCATCTCTTAAGTATTAAGGTTTGTGTGAGCTCCAGGAGAAAGCAGGGGACGAGAGAGTAGGAAGGTGGGATTGAGGGAGGGGGACTGGCAGAGGTGGAAGGGGGAGCATGGGGGAAGAGATTGAGCGAGCTGACCTGGTGGAGACAGGGACAAAGCGCCCCTCTGTCTCCTCTCCAAACACACCTTTCCTTGGCTTACTGATCCAAAGGGGAAATATTTGTCTTCATAACTGCTGGCCCGCTCCAAGGCCTTCAAGTCCTGCCTACTTGTTTATTCTTACTCTACATGCCCCCATCGCCCAACATATGCACACTCATATTAGATTTATGGGGGCCCAAACATCTAACAGTTAAATCTGCAAACCACTTGTGACTCCCTGCAATCTAACAGCGCACTCAGTGCGGTGCGTTTCAGGAAATCGGTTCAGTATTTCATTCAAATAGTGGGACAAAAACTGAATTCATGAGTAAAATTGTCGTCGTAAATGCGTTCACTGTATGCTGTTTGTTTAATGTGGTGCTAAGCGGTGTGGTCCTACTTTATATGGACTGGGACGTATTTCAGTTCACATTCCTTTATTATTTACACTAAGTAAAGAGGTCCGTCTCAGAGCCAGCCTTTTTACCTCTGGTCCCATAAAGGCAAAGCCCCTTTGACTGTTCAGATGGAAAAACCAAAACAAAACCTGTTAACTTCTGTACACTCTACTCACATTTAAGATAATAGTTTGCTGAGTCTAATGGAAAATCCTGACAGGTAGTAACATACTGGTAGTGAACAAGCTAAATATGTCAACATTTCCAGTAGGGCTGAAATGATCAGTCAATCAACAGAAGATTTTGGTTATCAAGTAATCTTGAAAATGCCAAACATTGCTGGCTACAGCTCCACAAATACTTAGAATTACTTGCTTTTCTCATTTTCATATTGTTATTAAATAAAAACTTCATTTATTTTGGCTTATGCTTAGACTAAGGAAGCAATTTTAAGGATCAGTTTGGGCTCTGGGAACCTATCATAGGCATTTGTCATTGTCAACCACAATTGAAGATTAGAAAAGAAACTATCGATTGGGCTCCATCCATCACGCATAATTTTTCAACCTCTGCTGGCCTATTTTGGACAAAACGTGGGGGAATGACAGATTTTGACACTAGGGTTCAGCATTTTGAGTATAAACCTGATTGGTTCACCACGGCTCCACCGCCAGGCCAACAGGACCCTAAGCTTCATGCTCAAAATCTCTGACACTGCTGGGTCAAATCTGATGAACCTTTGGAGAATGATGTGTTAATGCATCGTCTACAAAATGAAACTGGCTGGCCCACTGCAGCGCCACCAACAGGCCAAAAAGCCCCCAAGCTACGAGCAGCAATGTTTCATCACACATACCAAAAAAAAAAAAAAAAAAAAAAAAAAAAGACTTACA